>CAUYQG010022890.1:0-70697 GCA_963574415.1 Tarsius wallacei
CTCCCACCAGCACACACCTATTCATGCAGAGAGCCTTTATGGACACTTGCTTTTGCGGAGACTCTCACAGTCCAACCCGTCTGGTCACCATCTTAAGCTCCTGACAGTAACATTCTTACACACCAACAACAAACAGGCAAAAAACCAAATAAAAAGTACAATCCCATTCACAATAACCACACAAAAAATGAAATACCTCAGCATCTTCCTAACCAGAGAAGTGAAAAACCTTTACAACGAAAACTACAAAACATTGCTCAAAGAAATCAAAGATGACGCAAACAAATGGAAAAATATTCCATGCTCATGGATTGGAAGAATCAACATATTTAAGATGTCCATTCTACATATTTAATGAAATCTACATATTTAACGCAATACCCATTAAACTATCAGCATCATTCTTCTCAGACCTAGAAACAACAACCACAAGTAGCCAAAATAATCCACAGCAAAAAAAAAAAAAAAAAAGTGGGAGGTATCACACTTCCAGACTTTAAACTTTATTATAAGTTTACAATAATCAAAACAGTCTAGTATTGGTACAAGAACAGGCATATAGACCAATAGAACAGGAAGGAGATTCAGAAGCAAAACCTCAACTTCTCAGTCAACTCATCTTCAACAAAGCCTCCACTAACAACCACTGGGGAGAGGAGAACTTATTCAGTAAATGATGCTGGGAAAACTGACTGACCACACGTAAAAGATTAAAACAAGACCCCTACCTATCACCATATACAAAAATCAACTCTAAATGGATCAAAGACCTGAAAATAAAACTTCAAACTATAATAACCTTAGAAAATGCAAGAGACACTCTTATGGAAATTGGAACTGAGAGCCAATTCCTGATCAAGACCCCAAGTGCCCATGCCATAACAGATAAGGTAGAGAAGTGGAACCTCATCAAACTGAAAAGCTTCTGCAAAGCCAAAGAAACCATCAAGAGAGTGGGAAGATAGCCCACAAACTGGGAAAAAATATTTGCCAACTTTATATCTGACAAAGGCCTAACATCTAGGATCCACAAGGAACTCAAACATGCCAAAAAGAAAAAAACAAGAAGCCCTATTAAAAAATTGGCAAAAGAAATGAATAGACACTTCTCAAAAGAAGACGTATGAGCATCCAAGAGATACATTAAAAAATGCTCAGCCTCACTAGTCATCAAAGAAATGCAAATTAAAATTACACTGAGATACCACCTAACTCCAATCAGGATGGCCATCATCAATAACTCAAAAAACTACAGATGCTGAAGAGTATGCAGGGAAAAGGGAATACTTTTATACTGTTGGTGGGAGTGTAAAGTAATATAACCTCTGTGGAAAATAGCGTGGCAATTCCTAAAAGAGCTAAAAATCAACCTCCCATATGACCTAGTAATCCCCCTTCTGGGAATATACCCAGAAGAACTCAAATCATTCTACAGAAAAGATACTTGCACACGCATGTTTATTGCAGCACTATTCACAATAGTAAAAACATAGAACCAAACATGATGCCCATCAAAAGTAGACTGGATTTTTAAAATGTGGTACATGGAATATTATGCAGCTATAAATAAGGCCAAAATTATGAACTTCACAGCAATTTGGATGGATTTAGAGTCAGTAATACTGAACGATCTTTCATAGAAACAAAGAACTGAGTACCACGTGTTCTCACTCATAAGTGGACTCTGAACAATTATCATAATACTATCAGAGAGGGATTGACAGTAGTGGGAAACTGCCAGGGGAGGGAGTGAGGGGGCATACTTCATCAATAAGGTACCTGATCTCAAACCAGGTGACGTGGGGATGAAAGCGAGGTTCAAACTTTACCTATACAATGACTATGTGTATACCTAACCCTAAATTGTATACCACATCTTTAAAATAATTTTTTGAAGAATTTGTATTCTTATCAACCATCTATTAAACAAGTTTAATCAATTATTTAATTTCTTTCCACAAAGAAAACTCCATTCTCAGATGGTTTCACTGGTGTAATCTGCCCAACTTTTAAAAAAGAAATGATAACAAACTTACATCATAAAAGAAGAGGGGAAAAAAAGTAAATATTTCATGAATTATGTGATGAAGCAAGTACAACATTAATGCTAAAATCTGAAAAGACCATTACAAGAAAGGAAAATGAAAGCCCAGTACCTCCCATAACAAAGATGAAGAAATCATAACCAATATATCTGAAAATCAAAATCAAATCCCTTGATATACTAGAAGAGTTACACATCATAACCAGGTGCGATTTGTTCCAAGAATGCAAAGGTAGTTTAACATTTGGAAAAAACAATAGAATTCACCCAGCTAAAGAATAAAGGAGGAAAAAAGTTATATGATTGTTTCAATAAATACAGAAGCAGTATATAATAAATTTATCTCCTGTTCATGATAAAAATTCTAAGCAAACTAGGAGTAGAAAGAATCAGCAAGGGTACCTGCATAATGAACAGTATTCCTAACCCTGAATTGTACCCCACATATTTAAAATTAAAAAAAAGAAATGTTCTTAATGTATGATGACAGATGTCAGAAGAAAAGTTTGCTTAGGGAACAGACAGGAGGGAGCTGTCTGGGGTCTCCAACTTGATGTGGGTGTTAATTACAAGAGTGGAAATATAAACATTTTTCAGACTGTAAACTTAAGACTTTTGCACTCATTTCATTGGATTTAAGTTACACCTCAATTTTAAAAAACTATATACTATAACAAGTAGAAAAAGTATTGACCAACAGCTAATGGGCTGTATAAGTTATCTATGCAACAGACTATAGACATAACTTGATAAGTAACAAAGGAATCTTTATAGCTTTACAAAAATCAATGGGGAAGAAAGAAATTGCTCAAAAAATGCTATTCTGAAAAATATGGCCAATTGGAAAATACTCCAAGTTAGAACTCCAACCTCATACTATTTAAGGACTAAAAAGTTAAATGAACTCTCTAGGGATTAAAAAGTTAACTGTAAAAACCAGTCTCCTCCCCATCCAGATCCTCACCTCCCTATGGAAAAACAGCTAGAAGAAATTGTGGCTGAATATTCAGCTGACGGAACTTCATATAGTTAATGTCCATTAAGATCTTAATATAGGCCAGGTACCACTGTGTACTTTTCATACAGTACACACTGAATTCTTACAACTAGGAGGCAACATAGAGGTGGTAAAACTATGGCCCAGAGAAGTCCAAGAAACGTGCCATGGGTCCCATACGAAATAAACGGTTGTACCAGAACTCAAATCCAGATTTATCTGGCTCATTTTTCACTATGGCATCTTGATGCTTCAGAGTGATGCCTTAGAAAATGGAACTTGATTGATATAAAACTGATTTTGGACTTTACTCATGCCTTCTGGAGTGATTTCTGAACATAAAAACAACCCCCCCCCCCCAAAAGATCAACTGACACTACATAAAAGCATAGTTGGAAAAATATTTGCAAAATATGACAAAAATCCTGAATAGTTATAATACAAGATGAACTTTTAGGAGATGAATTAAAAAGAAAATTCCCAACACTGAGTAAAACCCTGAGAAAGCAACTATGCGGACGGTCAGTAGATACGTTTTTTAAAAAATCACAAAGAGCTCACACTCCAAGAAAAAATAAAACGTCACCGTTCAGGAGTGGGCAACTTCGCCACTGTTCTCTTTGCCAAGTCACCAGCATCCCGAGAAGCCCGCCGAAGGTGCCCACGTGGATGACGTGGGTTCCTTGCCGGCGGTCACCGCCAAGCGGCGCCAGCGGCGCGTGCCAGCGCTGGGGACACCGGGCTCCCCAGCCGGCGCGGTGCCCGTGCTCGCCGCCGAAGCCGTAGGACCAAATGCCTAGCTCGCTTAGAAATGTCCAGCTTGATCCTGGGAGCCTCCCGCTGCCCACCAGGGGTTTTAGCTAAGCCTCCCAGAGACCCCGCATCCTGAAACAAGGTCGTGTCGTGTCCTGGCTGGACAGAGCCCGCTGCTGGCAGGGTCGCGGTTTCTGCTGAGAGTAGGGATGCTGGCTGGGGAAAACAAATTGTGACGAGGGAAATAGAAATATGGAAACTTTTTGTGGCAATCGCCATTCCCTCCTGCCACCCTCCTCCTTGGAAAATGCGGGAAACTTTGAGGTTGAATTCTCCAAATTCAATTCAACATCTCCCGGACAAATGTATGGGTAACTTTAGGAACTCTCCAAAGATCTATAGAAGAAAAAAGATGGAGAGAGGGAGGTGTGTATGTGGTAGAATTGTAGCTGTTTTCTTAAAGTTAGGTGACAGGGACAGAGACTACACACACACACACACACACACACACACACACACACAAACACACACACACACAGTAGTAAACTTAAGTGAGGTGGCATGTTAATTTACTTTCACCAACCACTAAGAAAATAAAAATAATTGGGGATTTTAAAGGTTTTAGAATCATTAAAGTTATTTCCAAGTCACTAAAATAAGGGACCATGAAATAAAAGGATCTTTTCGAATTCTGCATGAGAACATCAAGAGTATCAGGCCAATTTCTTCAGGAACCATTAAATGTGATTTATGAAATGACCCAGATAAAAATCAACTGCCTTTGCTAATCCAAGTGTATGTCTAACAAGTTAGAGAAAGCTCTGAAAGAATTTCTTTATATAATGAAAAGAATTCCCTTTATCTAGATATAATTAGCCTCATGTTACGGGTGAGAAAAGAGCACCTCTTTAGGTTAAGTAACTTTCCCACAAGTACACAGCAGGAGGGGCACTAATGCCTTTTTCTGGTGCCCTGTAAAGATGAGCTGCCCACTTCATCATTTGAAAGTGCTAATCTGACTCTCCATTCTAAATGGTGGCCTGAGCATAATCTCATCAAACATAAGTATTGCTGTCTGAAGCCTCAGAAGTATGCAGCAGGATGAATTAGTGAGATAGAAGCTTCCCATGACTTAGGTTCCACTCTGACTACTGATTCTACAGCTGGCCAGCAAAATAAGAATCACTGTGTTTGTAAATGTATCACATGAAGAAACACCCGGAAGCATCTCCTCTGACTCAAGGCCAATGTTCATTTTGCAAAAGACGATAAAGACAAAACAAAAAAAGAGTAGAAATATGTGAAAAAGAAAATGTGCTTGTTGCATGCCTAATTCTGTGCCTGCTTTTGCATAGATTCTCACATTTAGCTAGATACCATTATCCTCATGTTACGAATGAGAAAAGAGAGCCTCTTTAGGTTAAGTAACTTTCCCACAAGTACACAGCAAGAAAGTAGCCATGCTAGCCTTCAAACCCATGGCTCCAAAAACCAGGGTCTTCACACACACAACTCATTGTGATAATTCAGAAAATGGGACCAATTCATTCCAAGAAGAAAGAGATATAAAATATCTTCATTTTTGTGTGTTTTGTTCCATGTTCCCAGATTCTTTTAAGAAACAGGCACATTCTAATTCTGCTTCATCATCTGTTAAAATCTAAGCCTCAAAATAAGACCTTTTGTATTACTACAGTGTTGTTCCTTCTGTTCAAGTTTTAGCCTACTTCTTTCTAATGTATGGTGAGGTGAAGAAAAACTTCACTTTTCCTTACATTTCTATAGCATATAATTCCACTTATTACAAATCTAAAAGTATCTCACAGCAAATTCAGCCACTTAATCTATGAATGCTGTCCAAATGAACTATTTGGAAACAGTACACCCAATTTTTTAAGTAGTCACGCATTTATCAACAAACATGTATTTGTTACTGTCATGAAGCCAAGCACTTCTGGATGCAGGGGATTCACCAGTGAGAGAAATGGATGGAAATGCCTGCCCTCATGGAGACAAACAAATATAGAGAAAAAAATAAGGCATGGAAAGGAAATGAGAATCAGCAGAGAGTAGAGGAAGTTACAGCTTAAATTCGTGTGGTCAGGAAGGCCTCTGAGAAGGGCCCATCTGAGCAAAGAACCAATGGGAATGAGGAAGCAAGACCTGGAGACGTCTGGATGTCAGACATTCCAGGCAGAGGAAACAGCTAGTGCAAAAGCACAGCTGGTGTTTTGGAAGAAGACCCGAGTGAACCAGAGTTGCTGAAGCAGAGGAGACATGGGGCAAACAGCAGAAAGAGGACAGAGAGGCAACAGAGCTGGATTACTGAGGACCTTGTAGCCGCTGCAAGGGCTGTGGCTTTTACTCTAAATGAGTTGGAAATTATTGATGGCAAAAAAACGGCATGCCCTAACATAAGTTTTAAAAGGAATGCTCTGAACGCTGTGAAAACACATCATAGGAGAGGAGAGGTGGATACAGAGAAATCATTAGGAGGGAAGTTCAATAACCCAGGGGCTAATGGTGACTTAAAGCACCATGAAAGCAGTGACGATGAGAAGATACAGCCTGATTCTAGATATATCGCTATGGTAGAGCCAATCAGATTTGCTGATGGATCATATGTATGGAAAAAAAGGCAGAGGTGTGAGTAATGACTCCAAGATTTTTGAGTTGAAAAACTGGAAGAATAGAGTTACTTTTTAGAGATAGGCAACATGGTGAAAAGTACAGGATTTTGAGAGATCAGAAATTCAGATTTGGAAATATTATGTTTGATATGTCCATTAGATAGCAAGTAGAGTTGCAAGCATACACGTGGATAATTCAAGAGTGGGATGTAGACTCATCAGCATATGAATTAGGTTAGGATGTAATGATGATAGAGAAACCAGCCCTAAGACGGAGCCCCAGATTATGATGACATTTAGAAGTCAGGGAAACATTGAAGATCAAGCAAAGGAGAATAAGATAAAGTGACTAGTTAAGTAGGAGGAAGCATTTACTTCATCTACACCAACAATGGAACTCTGGATCTCTGAAGAATTATTTATGAAGCAGTATTTGATGAATGTCACTTTTTCACAGTTTTTAAAATACCCACAATTGAAAAATTCCTCAAAAGAGAGCAGGCCAAAGGAACATGCACTAAGATTCTTTTGTTCCCTCAAGTCTTCTTTTTTGTCTGACAAAGCTATTCCAGAATCTTCACATGCTTTAACCTTTCCCTAACTTAAGTTGTGAAATATTTATTGTGCTTCTAGTATATGCAAGACATGGTGGTGTTAAACACAGTCATGATGGGGTATGGGAATGATTAATACATGGTCCTTGTCCTAAGGAGTTTATAGTTTAGCAAAAAAGCTCAAATATGTACATCAGAAATAATGATACAAAGTCATCGATAAAATCCTAGCTGTTTTGGAAACATGCGCAGGGATCAAGTACTTATAGTTTGACAAGAATTCCATCCTAATCAATGCCATGCTTTAAAGCAAAAGTATGCTTGAAATATTTCAAAGATTCAGTTGGTGATGAGCACAATAAATATTCTTCTGCATGAATATTGGACGACAGTACCTCTCTGGTATATATAACATCACTTCCATCTTAGCTAAAAATCCTTTAACTAGAGGACACCTCTTGTGAAAATTACTTGGGGCTGTGCCACAGAAGCTGAAACATCATGACTTCATTTCCACAGCTGGAGTGCCAAAGAAGAGTTACTGTTCCCTTGATCTTTTGTCCCTGGAGCATGCTCAGGAGATGTTGCCAGAACATATCAAATGGTTCTACAAGAGACAGCGTAATGGTTTCACTATTGCCAAGGTTTCTGCAATGAGTCTGTTCACAGCTACTCTGCAGGGGAATGCCACGTTAGCCTCACCTATGCAACCACAGCTCCAGGGCTTCAATCCCAGAGTCAGGCCTTGTATGTCTTGCCGTATCTCTCAGGGAAACAACCAACAACTAAAAGTGAAGGTTGACACAATAACACTCACAATTTATTTTCATTTTTTCAGGCTGCTATAACAAAATATTATAAGCTGACTGACTTATAAACAATAGGAATTTGCCTGGGTGTGGTGGCTCATGCCTATAATCCCAGCACTTTGGGAGGCCAAAGCAGGAGGATCACTTGAACCCACAAGTTTGAGACCAGCCTGGGCAACATAGGGAGACCTCGTCTCTACAAAGAAAATTTTAAAAATTACCAAGTGTGGGAGCATGCACCTGTTGTCCCAGCTACACTTTGAGAAGCTGATGTAGGACAATTAAACTGAGTCCAGTTGGTTGAGGTTGCAGTGAGCTGTGATTATGCCACTGCACTCCAGCCTGGGCAACAGAGACACTGACACACACCAAAAAAAATATTTCTCACAGTTCCAAAGTCTGGGAAGTCCAAGATCAAGGTGTCAGCAGATTTGGTATCTGCTGAAGGCCAATTTCTGGTTCATAGACATAGCCTTCTCCCTGTGTCCTCAAAAGGTAAAAGAGGCAAAGCAGCTTTCTTGGGTGTCTTTTATAAGGGCACTAATCTCATTCATAAGGGTTCTGCCTTCATGATCTAATCACTTCCCAAAGGCCCTACATGTGTAATACTGTAATACTGTCACACTGTAATATGTTACATTGTTGATTAGATTTCAACATATGAATTTGGGAATGAAGGAGACACAAAATACTCACAAAAACATTCAGATCATAGCACATGTCTCTTAATTTCTCATTAATGCTAAATGAAGAAGGTCAAGGCAAATCTTAAAATACTGTCTTTTTGCCTTATGACTTCATCAGGCAAACACAGAGTGTCAAAAACGTTAAGAACCCTAGAGAGCGTCATTAGCCAGATTCTTCAACAATTTGTAATCTATAATTACTTGTAGGATAGTTACAGGCTTATCATTTTTCCAAAGATGATGAGATACAGTGGTGATAGCTAAGATTAGGTTTATGCTCATTCATCAAGTCTTCTTTCTCTCCATTCATGAAACTGATGCTGTGCTAAATGCCGGCAATGTAGGGATTTTTTTTTAAACACAAATTTCTACCATCAAAGAGTCTATAGATTTGGGTGAGTACACTTATTTTTTTTTTAAAGTTAGACACAATGTAAAAATCTATATTATTAAAAAATGCAATATGCTATTGGAGCAAAGAAGAGGAAGCAGCTAACTGCCAGAAAAAGGCAGGGAACATGCAGAATGTGACACAGCAAGAGAAAGAAGATGGATAAGGCTTCCTAGAGAAAACACTGCTTGAGATGATTACTGAGAGATAAGAAGTTTTCACCAGGCAGACACAGGGCAGAAAGAGAAAACCAAAGGTTTTCACACTTTAAGTGTGAAGTATGCCAGTATTGCAGGACGCTGGAAGACAGTAGGCCCAAGTCATTAAAGGCTACGTATCTTTCAAAGGAAATCATTCCATAGAAATCAAAGAATATACAAACATATGGAAAAATATTCCATGCTCATGGATTGGAAGAATCAACATTGTTAAGATGCCCATCCTACCCAAGACAATCTACAGATTCAACACAATACCCATTAAATTACCAACATCATTCTTCTCAGAAGTGGAAACGACAATACAGAAATTCATATGGAAACATAAACGACCATGAATAGCCAGAACAATCCTCAGCAAAAGAAAGCAGGAAGCACTTCTAGACTTTAAACTTTATTATAAGGCTACAATAATCAAAACAGACTGGTATTGGTACAAAAACAGGCATATAGACCAATGGAACAGGATAGAGATTCCAGAAGCAAAACCTCAATTTCTCAGCCAACTCATCTTCAACAAAGTCTTTACCAATAACCACTGAGAGGAGAACCTATCTAGTAAATGGTGCTTGGAAAACTGGCTGACCACATGAAGAATGAAACAGGACCTCTACCTATCAACATATACAAAAATCAACTCTAAATGGATCAAAGACCTAAATGTAAAACCTCAAACTTTAAGAATATTAGAAAACATAGGAAACACCCTTGCAGAAATAGGAATAGGCAACCAATTCTTGATTAAAATTCCAAAAGCCCATGCAATAAGAGATAAGATTGACAAGCGGGAACCCATCATACTGAAAAGCTTCTGCAAAGCAAAAGTAACCCTCAAGAGAGTGGGGAGGCAGCCCGCAGAATGGGAAAAAATATTTGCCAGCTGTATATCTGACAAGGCGTAACATCGAGGATCTACAAGGAACTCAAATGTGCAAAAAGGAAGAAAACAAAGAGCCCTACTAAAAAGTGGGTAAAGATATGAACAGACATTTCTCAGAAGAAGACATATAAGAACAGAGACATGAAAAAATGCTCAGCCTCACTAATATTCAAAGAAATGCAAATTAAAACCACACCAAGATACCAACTAACTCCAGTCAGGATGGCCATCATCAATAACTCAAAAAACAACAGATGCTGGAGACATGGGGTCATGGGGACATAAGGACATGGAAACTCTTCTAAACTGATGGTGGGAGTGTAAACTAGTACAACCTCTGTGGAAAACAGTGTGGCGATTCCCAAAGGTTCTAAAAATTGACCTTCCATATGACCCAGCAATCAATTCCCTTTCTGGAAATATCCCCAGAGGAAGTCAAACCATTCTATAAATAAGACACCAGCACACTCATGTTTATTTCAGCATTATTCACAATAACAAAAACATAGAATCAACCATGCTGCCCGTCAAAAAGTGAACTAGAAAAAAAATATGGTACATATACACAATGGAATATTATGGAAGAAGGACAAAATTATGGACCTCACAGCAACTTGGCTGGATTTGGAGTCTATCACACTCAGTGATCTATCATAGAAACAAAGAACTGAGTTACTACATGTTCTCACTCATAAGTGGACCTGAACATTTACCATAATATTATAAGAAAGAGATTGGCAGTAGCGGGACACTGCCAGGGAAGAGGGAGCAGCACAAAACATCAATAAGGTTGATCCCAAACCAGGCGAAGTGTGGACCAAAGGGAGGTCCAAACTTCACCTGTATGATCTGAATTGTACCCCACATCGTTAAATTTTTTGTAAAAAAGTGTTTGCTATGGGGAGCTGTCCTCTTCATTGTAAGATGTTTAGACCCATACCTAGCCTTTATTATGTTTTTGAATCTTATATAAACAGAATCATTATATAAACAAAGAAAAAAAGGAAGTCATTCTGGAAAACATAAAATGTGATGCTGAGGGGAACCTGGAGAATGAATAAAAGATGGAAATAACAAAAATTGAGGAAACCAGTTGGGATATTATTGGAATAGACCAAGCAGAAGAAGATGCATATCTGAAATGTGGTGAGAGGAATTGGACAGATACAAGATGAGTAGCAGAGACAGGATACTGTATATGCTAAAATTTAAAAAAAGTAGGCAGGATTGAGAGCTGTAAGGGATAAGGGGCTAAGAAGGACTTCTATCTCGCTTGGATGACTGGGTTTTCCATAACTGAAATAAGAAAGGAAGATGATTAGATACGTATTTAAGCATATTTAATTTGAGGTATCTGTTACCTGCCATCCAAGTGCAGGCTGCGAGATATATGTGCCTATAGTTCAAGATAGAGATCCAGACTAGAGATGGATTTGTAGTGGAAGTCATAGAAACCATATAAGAGAGAACTAAATATTAGGAGACAGGCAGAGTAAAGTGAATAAAAAGGAGAGACAGGATGTGGCTAGGAGAAAACCAAGAAAGAGTGAAGTCCAGAACCCAGGTGAGGAGCAAGTTTCAGGGGAGGAATATTCACTGCCAACGTAAATCAAGTAAAACGGAGATGGGTGCTGATTATATGACTGACGAATTCAGAAGGTTGCTATCAATCCAAAAGAACTAAAACCAAATGTGTTCGTGGGAGTAAGTAGTAGAATAGAAGCCCAAATGCAGTGAATAGAAAAGCAAGCAAGAGGTAGAGAAATGGAGATTGCAAATGCAGTCTAATTTCACATAAATTCCTTAGACTCAACTTAGGAACATTTAAGTTTCCTCTCAGAAAATGTAATGCCTAGGAATTCCCTTGTTGCCATAATTGCTGTTGAGCTGGACTTCTTGTAGCAAAGTCATGCGATGGAAGTGGGTGTACTTCAACCCACATGGTGAGACAGCAGCCACCATGAGGAGGATGCTTTGATGCTTTGAGTCAAACACCTGGTTTGAAATCTCAGCTTCCTTCCCAGCTAGGGACACTGAATAAGTTACTTAATTTCTCTAAAATGATTACCTTTTCTTTAAAAATAAAAATAATGATCCATCACCCTGGACATACCTCATAACATTATGATGATGATTGAATAATATAATACATATAAAATATCTATGACACAGTTGAGGTTGCAGTTTATTGAACACCTATCACTATTATATTTATCATATACTGAGATTAGCAACTGAAGAGTTCCTCACCTGGCATGATCTACAAAATCAATAAGGGCTCTTGACAAGGTCTCTTGTCTTGGGCACTTCCTATGAGAAAGGACATGCCAGTGTGAGTTTTCCTAAGAAGTTTTGCATCCCCTTTACGTTCTTTACATTTCATTTTTCTTTTTAAAGTAGGATTTATTGAGAGGACAGAAAAGCTCCCACATTGGGAGGGGACCCGAGGGGGCTGCCCTACATTTCAAAATCAATTCAGGTCAATAGACTTAGCTTCTAACCAAAACCTTCTTAAGAACAACTTCTGGATGTACTATTTGCAAGATAAAGTAGAAGTTGTCTTTTAAAGCAAAAATACAATTTCCTCATTTAAAAAAAAATCTGTAAGAATGATTAACTCATGAAGGCATGTGAGTAGATTCTACTTTTGTGCAATTTCTCTGCTTATTTAAATGGACACTCTAGTATCCTGTGGCAGCAAGACTCTCAGGAGGTCCCCCTGAATCCCATTTTCTAGTGTTCATGCCTTTGGGTAATTCCCCTTCCTTTCAGTGTTGATGGAACTTGTGATTTTCTCCTAACCAGTAGAATATGGCAAAGGTGATAGGATGTCACACCCACAATTTCAATACATCATATGAGATTTCTTTTCTAGCTTGATGAAGTCAGCAGTCATGTTGGAAACTGGGAGTGGTCTCCAGGAACTGTAGGTAGCCTCCAGGGGTTGAAGGTGGTCTCCAACCAATATCTAGCAAGAAGCTGGGGCCCTCAGTCTTACCTCTGCAAGAAAATAAGTTCTGACAACCTAAGAGCGCTTAGAAGTGGACTTTGCCCCAGTCGAACCTCCAGATCATAATGCAGCATAGCTGATGGTTGGCAGCCTTGTGAGACCCTAAGCAAAGTACTCGGCTAACATATGCCTAGATTCTTGGCCCATAGAAACTATGAAATAATAAATGTGTGTTGTTTCAAGCCACTAAGTTTGTGGTACTATGCCATGCAGCAATAGACAACTAATAATACAGATCCCATTTGGTTATGGCAATCTAAAAAGGTGAGTTAGGGAGATTTTCTAACATCCAGGAAAGAAGCCATGATATAATTCAGCAGTGACTGATGCCATCAAATGAGATGATGATTTTCCTGGCATGTGGCAGCCATGCAATCATAAGCACTGAGAAATAGGTGATTGGGGCATCTGTGATGACATATTGCATATGTGGTGACATAAGAAATCTAGGTTTATCCTTGAAACAGACTTGTAATCAACTTTAAGTGTGCAAGCAGTCAATGAAGATGTCCATGAAAGGCATTGATTACTCTCATAAAACTGTTGTGATTTTTGACACTCAACATCTATTCTTCCCACTTCCGTATTCCTAATTTTCTTCCAAAAAACAAACTTTTCTTCTGCTCTCAGACAATGTTTCTGGTAAAGCTCTCTACTCCAAACTCCAGGAGTGGCATATGACTTAGGCCTGGCCAATGAGAACATCACATTTTCCTGACATCAGTGATTGCTAAGGTTTACCACATAATTCAAGTCAAGTGAATCAAGCCAATTGGTGATAATTTCAGAAATTTTTTTTAATTGCCAGAAAGTAGGGGACTTTTTCTCCACTGGATTATAACCTAAGGGGACATAAGCCTAAAGTTTCCCACAACTATCTAACTATACATGGAGCTTGAGAATGGAGCCAAGCCAGATGGAAACAGAGGCTGGAAACTAGAGATGGAGGGAGGGAAAACAGGTTCCAAAACTGACATTTGAACTTCTGGAGAAAACTGCCCATGAAACCAGATTTACTCCCAGATTATCAATTACTTGAGCTTACCCTCTTCTTTGTCTTTGCTTATAAGAAACAGACATTCTCAATATAACTTGTGTTTAGTTCGGTTGTAGCATGGTTTCTGGGACATAAGCAATATTGCCCAATGTCATTTTATAACTAAGAATAAGTCCAATTTTGCAAAGGGAAGTATCAAGGGTAAAAAAATAGTGGTTCATGTACAAACTTATGCAGCACAAACTCAAACAGCTGCAACTGCTCATCATTATGGCTCCAAATATTAAAGAACAATTTTCCAACGTTTTGTACACAAGTTTGGAAGTGGCTGTTTTTTGCAAGATCAAAACAATAGAAACCAGATAGTCCCAGAAAAACTTGAAGTTCTTATTTTGACTTTGAACTAGCTTCTGATATTACAGTCCAAGAAGATAATGCTTAAAGTTTCAACTTTGTAATTGTTTCTTTTCCTCAAAAGAAAAACTGGTATTTGAAATGATATGAAAGTTATTGAAGGCTTTCCATGAACAAAAATGTCTCCTGTGATAATCCCATATCTGGCATCCTTAAGTAAAAATGTATGAAACACTGAGGAATTTCAAGGTCAGCAGAAATTCCAGAGTAACAACTGAAGAGTATTACTGATGACCAGATGATGCTGATGCGCATGGGCTGGGCCACAGTTATCACCAATTGAACACCAGACTCATTCCTCACCCCACCCTATGGCATGTCCACTTACTTTTCCCTTTATCCAGAATGTTTTTCCCCCCAAATATCTGTATAGTTCACTCCCTCACTTCATGTAGGTCTCTGTTTAAATGCTGCCTTACCAGAGAGGTCATTCTATTTAAAATACAGGACTAGCTATATAAACTAGCACTCGGCCATTAATTTGTATCCCCTTATCCTGCTTAATTTTTCTATTTTGCACTTATCATCACCTGACATGTTGTCTTTATTTGTTTGGCTTATGAATATCAGATATTCATTTATTTGTTTGGCTTATGAATATCAGAGTTTGTTTCAGCAGTTACTTATAATATCCAGAAAGTTTCAGTTTATCTGCAGATTCTAGCTTTTTTACAATCAGTACAGATGACTTTAAGATCTATGCAATGCCTTGACAATACCTTAATTATGATACAGGTCAAGTTCCAGTCAGGGAAGCAGAAAGTATTTCAACAGAGGGAATTTAATATAGGGAACTGGTTTCACAGATATTGAGTGTTCAATAAATAGAAAGAAAAATATGGAAATAGTCCAGAGATTGTAACTGAAGGAAATAGCTATCACCCTAGGCCTGAGGAATCCAAGAGAAACAGACAAATTATAAGAAACTAGAAGCTCCACAGATTTGGGGCTCAGAATCTGAGGAAGGAAAATTGCCTGGCTGTTACCTCCGTGCAGGTTACAACAAAGCTGGTTCTGGAATGCTGAAAGAAATTGGAGACTAGAACCCAAACTGCTAATATCAGTGTGAAGGCCTGTGTTGGGGTTCCTATAACAGAAAGAGTATAACAGAAGTCAATCAGTCCCTTCTCCCCTGCTGCCATCTGTCAGTCCCTTTACTGCTGTTTCTGGCACAACATAGGAGAGTGTCCTCCTTTAAAGGAGAATTACAGTTTACAGAACTCTAAACCTAACATCCAAAGCATGATATAGAAGAATGGATAAGACCAAGCACAGCCCCTGATTTATTTCTCTAATTTTATTTTCTTAGAAGAAAAGTCAAATTGCAAAGGAAATGGTACAATGGCTTCCTCTTGTAAACTTGGTAGTTTTGTTTTCTTTTGTTTTGCTTTTTTGGTTTTTTTTTTTTTTTTTTTTTTTTCAGGATCTGCAAATAATTTTATTGAAATTGAACAAATAACACAACAGTCTTCCTAGGCTGGGGGCCACCCTCCCCAAGCCATTTCCCACACTCTAGAAGCACAGAGCTTGCACAGCATTTAAAAAAAAGTCATCTCTATGTAGAAATCAGACACTGCCCCAACGTCATCATGAACCATTTATAAACCTTCACATTATAAGTAAAAGGAATTATGATTTTCCTCTTTTTTGTCCCCTACCCAGGGGCTCCAGTACTTTCCTTTGATTGATCCTGAGGGCATGGGGATTACTGTAGGGGAGTGAGTGGTGGGACCACTCACAGCTACTGGTACCAGTCTTGGGGTGTTGTCCCTTCCCAATTGTGTGTGTGTGTGTGTGTGTGTGTGTGTGTGTGTGTGTGTGTGTGTGCAGGGCAGGTAGCTGGTGCAAAGACATGGGGGATTAGACAGAATAGGTGGGATGAAATAACTCTCCATGGATACAAGCAGCCATAGCCCATCTGACCCTAGCCTGTACCCTCTCAGCTTCTCAAGTGAGGGTGTGTGGGGGCAACAACTAGTTGCAGTAGGGGGATCAGCCCAGTCCTGGGTGGAGAGAGAAGCCTCCCACACTAGTCCCCACTCCTACTGACAGGCAGCAAACTGTCCATGCATCTGAAGGTGGGAACAAATAGCAGGCAGGTGGGAAGAATTAGACTTGCACTGCCCATAGCCTCTGTCCAACACAGGAGGAATCAAGGTAGCTAACAGCTGTAAGGCTCTGACTAATGGGTAAAAGAGAAGTGAAGGAGAGGAAGTTCCCACTTGTATATAGCCCCCGCAGCCCAGGGGCTGGAAGAAGGCAGACCTTGCTTGTAAAGTGCTGGAGCCTCTAACAGGGATAAGCCCCAGGCAAGTTTGGAAGAAAACAGGCCAGGCAAAGATCCAGGAACCAGGTATTCCCCTGATATATGCCCTGCCATGCCTCTAGCAGGAGTGGCTGGGGATAGCAGGCTGCTAACTCTGCCATTAGCCTTCACCAGCCTCCAACCACCTCTTGTCCAACACAAACCAACATCCAACCAACACTGCGGTAAACTGACCCGCTCAAAGCTAAAGGTTCTGGACCAACGGAGTTCATTCAGGATTGTGGCCCCAGCTTGGGCGCCTCAATGGAAGCCACACCTTGAGCCTGGGGGCTTCTTGCTGGGGCAGGGGGTGCTTGTGCCTGCCACCCCCCAGGCTCACACCTCATAGAGGATCACAGGAAAATCCACGTGGAGGCGGGGGATCCAGCTTCACGATGCCCTAGGAATCAGATTCTTATGCACACGCCTCAGCTTGGCCGGCTTCTGCCCTTTCTTGGTGACGATTGTCTCCTCATAGAACTCGTGAGCCAGATCCCCATCTTCGTCACAGAACATGGAGCCGCGGTGCATGGATACGAAGGGGGGCACGGCTTGGCCTCGAGGCCACACCAAAGCTTACTCAGCGGCCGCCGCCTCTGGGTTGCCACCCCCTACCGTCGAAGCAAAGGGCCACAGGCCCCTAGCTTTGGAGCCGCTGGCGCCCTGCCAGGGCTGCTGGCGCAAGGCAGGCCCCGCAGTCACTCTCCTCTCCCCTCGCAGTCGGTACCACCATGTCCTGTCTCAGTTTCGGCTCGCAGGTGCCGCCCAATTGGTAGATTTTAATCTGGAATACCATGCATGAACTTCAGGAGGTCCACGAACCCATGAAATTTCACTATAAAACTTCAATATGTCATGTATGTGCCTTTCTGGATACATAGGTTTGTAACTTTCATTAATGTTTCAAAGGAACCTACAACCATCCTAAAATTTAGTATCATGGTCCCATGTTCTCATTGATTCATTATTTAAGCTTGCTGTGAAAAATACAAACAACTTCTAGTACTTGTATTCTTTTTTTTTCCTTTAATATTCTTTTAATGTGTTAAATATACTATTGATTATGACTCTCTCAGTTATAGAGAAAAGAAGCCGATTTAAAAACACTCAAGGAAAAGCAGGAGACGTGAAGGTGATTTATTCAAGGACCCTCAACCAGGGAAGAAACTACTTACTTTAAGAAAAGAGATTGAACTTGGTCTGTCTTTTCATATATTTCATCTAAATAAGCCCCAGTATACATGCTTAAAGAGATGTTTGTATTTCAGAATTATTTTAATAGTGAAAATTTGAAAATAAATATTCATCAAATTAAGTATGGAAATGGGTATATTAATAGAGTTGACTACTATGTAGCAGCTAGGATAAGACAATCTACATATACCTGCATAACTCAAAAGTATAAAGTTGAGGGGGAAGGAAAAACAAATGGCAGAATAATATGTTCAATATTATATCACTTGTATAAAGTTTTAAAACATGCAAAATTAGGTTACATGTAGTTTACAGATACACATGCATGCAGCAAAAGAATAAAAACACAATGGGAATTATAGCCCCCCAATTTAGATTTGTTTTGCCCCTATTGAGAAGAGAAAGAGAACAAAAAGGGCCTCTCAGGGAATATCAATTCTATCTATCCTAGAGAACTTCTTTAAAATAAATCAGAATTAAATATGACAAAAATTTAAGATTTGGCAAAGTGGTGGATTTGTGACTGTTCTTTATATTACTCCATATTTTTCTTTGTTTTAAATGTAAGGGGCACTAAAAACTCCATTAGCAATGACCTAGACTACTTTTTGGTATAATTAACAGGGGTTCAAAGGGAAGAAGAACTTATAATCACATTTCAGGCTCCTTTACAGAAATGAGACTCATTCTCCTCAAGGGTGGACACTGGAAAAGGTTACTGGGGAGGAAACAGGGAATTTATCAAAGAAAAAAAGAATGGAAGGGGGCAGAAGAGAAGAGGATAATATCTCTGGTATTTTTAAAAAATTAAAAAACACACGCATGTGAGTATCTTCCTCAGCAAAAAGAAACACAAGAAATGAGAAATGACCTTATTAAGTTGTAGTTTCTGTCTGCCTGGTTCTAGTTTCTTCCCCTTCAGGCTGTATCATTAAAAAAAAAAAAAAAAAAGATATTCTGGCTCTATTACTTTCTTCAAGGAAAGAAACACTTCTGAGGTTTTTTTTATTATCAAGTGATTCTATTATAAAGAAAAATGTCTAATTCCTTAAGTATTGTTAAAACGAGATTTAACCTTATATGGAGTGCAACTTGTCTCTAATTCATCTAGTCCATTCCTAATAATGGCACAAATGAAAACAACAACAAAAGGATTAATTTTCTCATTTTTAATCTCTCCTTAAAAACATTCCAGCATTCTATCATAATAAAACCCAGAAATCAAGGTAAATACTGAATCCATATTTTGATCATTTGTATGTTACATGTTCTAACATCTGTCCCTATAGGATTTTTGTACATCCCTGACATTTCCTCCAAAAATGACACAAAATTGCAAAATAAGTAATAGTGGCAATAATCATCATCTTGCCTTAAATGTCAAGGCTCTGAAAACTGTATGTCAGCTCCTATTATGCTTATTAATACCTACCTTTACTAAAACATGCAAATCAAAATATCAAGGAAATTAACTTCATAAAGCTTTTAAAAAATAGATTCTGAAGCTGTCGCAGAATATTAAATCTTTTTCCTAGACAATTCTGGATAATCAATCAAGGAACATAATGGCAAATGCTATGAAATGAAGGACTAACAAATGAAGATAAATTTAATTAGGCATAGGCTTACTTTTACTCATGCAATGAGAAAGCAAAGTTCCAGTATTGCAAAGGAAGGAAAGGTGGGATGTAGCATTTCATAGGCAACAGCACATTCTGTAGAAAAATAAATCCTCTATGATTTATGAATCAGCTATATTATACTGCTTGACAGCATTTAGTCTCAATTGCCATAAGCAATCTCAAGAATATTGACACAACAAAACACCTTCAACTCATAAAAGGTTGAAATCAACCAAGAACTAAGAACACTATAAAACTTTCCCTTCCGTGTTACATTAGCCTAGGAGAAAAACCTGGTTGAAAAGTCAGATTATATCACCATGATTTTAAAGCCTGTTGTTCTATTTTTTAAATATATTCCAGTCAGCCAGAAATTGTTTCTAAAGTTCTATATGCCAATGTACTTGGAAAATATTAATTCCATTAGCAGGCTATTTCAGGAAATAGCATATTTCTTGGAAAAAAAATATGTGACTTAAAAAAAACAGCCTCAAAAAAAAAAAGTATGAGGTGAAAAACTGAAAACAAAGATAATTTTTATATGCAATTAGAACTCCTTCCCATCACATATCAAAGGTGTGACAGCTGCTTTTCTACTGAGAAGGTGGTGTTTTGGATTTGGGTCTTTAAACCAAAAAGCCTATCTTGGGATGGAACTATAAGTAGTCTCTCTGCCTCTTAATCATCGGCAACTGCTAAATGAAGTGTATCTATTTTCTCTGTTACATTACTATTGGCAACCAGGTCCTCAGTAAGTGCCCAGAAATGTTTCCATGGTTACAAAAAGCATTCAGCATTCTCTTGTTTTGGGCCAATTTAGCTTAAAATCTATTGTAGAGAAAAATATGGCACATTAAGAAACATAAAATCAAGATACAACATTATGAAAAGCATTCAAGGTTAAATAGGAAAAGCAGGGTTGACAAAGCTTTTTAAAATGTGCACATAAATCACTGATTAAAATGCTGCCTTTTCCTAGTGTATCTCCAAGTACCTCTCTTTAACAGACTGCAAAGCAGCCCATGTACCATGGTTTGCATCTCTCCTTGGTATAAAAACACAACTGAATGCAGGAGAATTCTTTAAGACTGTTAACCTGCAGGTAAAATCCAAAAACAAACAAACAAACAAATAGGTGTTTTAATGTTCATACAGCTAAGAGTTCAGTCACTTATCCTAGTCTCATGGGGCCCTCAGGGTATTTAAATATTTTGAAGAAAGAAATAAGAGCTTTTGTCCAATGGCAATAAGGCACTGGAAGTAAACTACTGGGCTATATCACATCAGAGATAGAGAAAAAAAAAAAGGACGTTCCATAGAGGCAATTTAGCCAAGCTCTTCCATCTATAAAGTTGTGAGTGAATTGGGCTGAGGCTGTCTCATTCTAAGCCTATGCTGCATTCCCAATTCCCACGGCCACCAAAGGGCATTAAAAACATGTTTGCATCCTCTGGAACAGATTAAACAAGTGATATAAGCATCTGCAAAGTCTGAAGGAGAGACCCATGGCTTATACTTGTGCATACTTGTCTGTTCCCTGTAGTGCTCTGTACATGGTAAACGGTCAGTACATATTTGACTGGTTAAGAGGGACTATAGTACAAGACCTGTCTTTATAGAGAATTGTTCCTCCTCATATATACCTACCTACCCACACCATCCATTATCCTTTTCTATTGCTCTTATTTTCCCTGTGAAATGGAAAGGAATGGGTGGGATTCAAAGTCAAAATGCTGTTAAGCACAAATGTGAAGACTTCCAGGAAGATAAAGTAAGCGTACTTTTCCCTCTTCCTCTCTTAAGTACAACCCAAACCCCTCAATATTCTATATAAAACAAAGATGAGTAGACTGAAAGGTACAGAGAAGAAGCCAGGCTGACTAGGAACTTGGGACTCAAGGAACAACACAGTGGTGTGTTCCCTGGGTTATTTTGCTTCATACATCCTAGACTTGAAGCTGAAGAAGCTGCCAGCACAAAACAGCCAATGGACACAGACACATACAGAAAGCCTCAGTAAAAGCTTGCTCTCTCTCTCTCTGCCCAAAGGACCTGGAAAAGAGCAACCTAGCAAAACAGAAAAAAGTTTATAAAATAACTGCTCTACTCCTGTCAAACAGCACAGAAAAACTTACATCTCCCACCCTCACCCATGACAATAAAGGCCACATAGAGAGCCCAGTCTTCCATCCTCACCAGTCTGTAATGAGGCACCCCAATATCTCCACCAGGGGCACCAGACAAGGCCGACTCTCAGAACTCTCATCATCCCTGATGATCAGTAATGAGCATCCCCTGCCCACATAGTGTCAGTGGAGACCATACAGGGAGCCTGATCTTCTACCTCCACTTGGAAGTAATGGGGCATTCCTCCCCATCCCCATTTAGGTGATGTCAGAGAAGGGCTAGCAGAGACCCAAGACATTCACCAGCATCCAGTGATAATGAGGCCACCCCCCTCCTCGGTGTCAGTAGAAGCCATGAGAAGATGGAACTCCTATCCCAACTCAGTAGGAACACACTTTCTAGGGTCAAGGAAACCAAGAGGGGAACCTGTACTTCTACCTCTACCTAGCACCAGTGGGGTGGTGTCACAGGGCATGCCAGAGCCATGTCAAAGTCTCTTATGAGATGCCTTTTTGGCAAAGCAGTGACAAAATAATGGCAGCTATTACTCTATATACTCATATTATCTTATACAGGCTCCTTCTTACAAGCTACTTCAGTAGTTTTTCAAGATATATTCTTCCTTCTAGTTTAGCCTCCAAACTGATGCTAAAGTTATCCTTTTAAGCAGAGCTCTATTGGTGCCACTCTTGATTAAGATCTTTTTGAGATTTCCATCATGAATAGTGCTGCAATAAACATGTGTGCGTGAGTATCTTTTTTGTAGAATGATTTGCGCTCCTCTGGGTATATTTCCAGGAAGGGGATTGCTGGGTCATATGGAAGGTCAATTTCTAGTGATTTTAAGAATCACCACACTGTTTTCCATAGAGGTTGAACTAGTTTGTACTCCCGTCAAGTGTAGAAGTGACTACAGGATAAATGCTAAATTCTCAGCATGAAAAACAAAGACTTTCCCAATTGTAAACTAAACTTTAGCCTCAAGATCTATCCCTGAAAATGTCAGGCTTGTCCACACATCAGTGTTCATGCCATTTTCTCCTTTCAGAATGCCTTTCTCCCTCCATTCACCTATTAAATTGTGACACATACCCACAGTTTGCAGTCCTATACCATCTGCTCTGTAGAACCTTATCTGATCACCTCTGGCAAAATCATCTAGAAAGTTACCATGTACATTATTATAATTTTCCACAGACCTTTTTATAGGACTAGTTATGTATATCTCTTATGCATGACAGAACTCTTTAATGGAAGACCAATAACTTATTTACACATCTATTCCTCAGCCCAAACATTCCCACTCTTTAAACAACAACAACAAAATCTAGATAATTTGTAAAATAACATATTTTCTTAAACTCAACAAAGAGCTGAGGTCATAAAGCAACCAACTAATCCAAAATTTAAGAAGAGACAACTTCTTTCAAGGAGAGAAAGGCCACAAGCACTTGCTTGCCAGGGACAGATGCTGGATTCATACAAGCTGGTAAGAATTAAGCTAATATTTTCTAGTAATTTCTAAAGATCAAATGTGGGCTTGCACATGAGTAAAAAACTCATGGGAGTCACAAAAGCAAGAGAAATTCAAGCTCACTTAGAAGCTCTTCTTCACAGAACCCACAAGGTACTCTCAAAGAAGAAAGAGCAGGGTAGGAGCAGAGAGTTGCTCTCATGGTGTAGTCATGAAGGCGGGGAAGAACAGCTACTACAGGAAAAATAGGAAGTCCTACTATGAAACAAAAGCTTCAAGCTACTTGGGGAAGGGCAGCAAATCCTGTTTCTCTCAAACCACAGGTACGCATTAAGGTGGATAAATAGAACAGAATAAAAACTTCTAACCCTGGGGAAGGGGCAAGAAGAAGGCCTTGAGTCAGACCATTAGAGATTCTCTACCTCTGGGGGCAGAGCAGGATTACTGAGAACGTCCTAATCCCAAAACATAGGAACAAAGCAACTGCCTAAGACTGTGGCTGTTCTAGAACTGTGGAAAGCACAATCTCCAACCCAACCACACCACACTAGCAGACACTACGTAATGAGTAACAGCAGGCTTCTTCTGGGAAAGAGACAAAAGCCTCCCTGACACAGGCAAAAAAAAAGGAGACAAAGCTGAAGATGGAGCTAATCTTGACAAAACCCTATAGCAAATAAGCTCACCCACAAACACAATGTGATGATAAAGAATTTTGATGTCTGTATTTCACTGAGATTAACAAGAACAACGGAACTCCACCCAGATTCTGACTAAATTGAGTCAACTCCCTTACACTAAACGCCTTGCATTAGAAAAGACTTGCTCATTTTCAGGAAGAAATACTACATACTTTCCCTACATGTGATGTTCTCATTTTCAGTCATAAATTACAAGACAAACAAAAAAGCAGGAAAGAAGACACCCTGTCAAGAGACAAAGCAATCAAGAAAGTCAAACTCAAATATGACTCAGATCCTGGAAATGTGCGACAGGGAATTTAAAATAACTGCAATTAATATGTTAAAGGCCATAGTGGAAGGAGGAGGTGACGTGCATTAATTGATGAGGAATTTCAGCAGGTGAATTGAAATTATCTTAAAAATACAATCCAATCAAAATGCCATAAATGAAAAACATGGTATCAGAGATGGAGAATGTTTTTGTAAACTTGACACAGTCAAAGATAATATTAGTAAACTTGAAGAAGCTACATCAAAACTGGCATAGAAACAAGAAAAAAGAGTGTTGGAAAAAGGAGAACATCTGAAAACTGTGGAGTAATACCAAACAATCTAACTGAAATACCAGAAGGAGGAGCAGGAAAGAATGGGGTAGAATAAATAACTGAAGAGAAGATGGCCAAAACTTTTCAAAACTAATGAAACTCACTAAACCCATAGACCTAATAAGCTTAGAAAACACAAGAATAACAAATACCAGATCTTTCACATACACACATACACACATGTACACATGTACCCACACACATTTCTAGACATGTTCTACTGAAAAATCAAAGATAAAGGCAAAATCTTGACAGCATCAGGTGGAAAAAAGACACATCACATAGAGAGAACCAGTTAAAAAAATTACAGCATATTTTTCATATGAACATTAAGTAAGCATGGTGAAATGGCAAACTTAAGGTGCTGAAAGAAAGTGACTATATACCCATAATTCTACACATAGCCAAAACATTTTTCAAATAAATGAGAAATATTTTTCAGACAAACAAAAACTGTAATAATTCATTAGCAGCATGTATGCACTATAAGTGCTAAATAAAGAGTGCTTCAAATTGAATAAATGAAGCCAAATGAATAAAACAGTTCAAATATTTTTCAGAAATAAGTGACAAATGTTTCAAAGAAAAGTTGAGATAATTCAGTAGTGGCATATATGCACAAGTTAAAATAAAGAAGTTTCAAGTGGCATCAATAAGGTAAAAATAATTTTTTCCTTATTTTAACCATTCTAAGAGATAACCAGCGGTCTGAAGCAAAATAGTATCAGTGTATTATGTGTTTATTGCATGTGTAAAAGTAAAATATATGATATCAATAAAATAAAGGATAGAAAAAATTAACAGCATACCATTGTAACATCATCATACTATAAATGAAATATGATTTCAAGATAGACTGTAATTAATTAAAGAGGTACATCAAAATCCTAGCATGACCATTAGCTTTTTGTATAATGAGCCTAGAATGGATATAAAAAGAAAGCAGAAAATATTTGGATAAAAGAAGCAAAGAATAGATAGAACAAATGAATCTAGTACAATGACAGATTTTAATAAAACAGTGTCAATAATTACATTAAATGCAAACAATTAAAACACACCAACAAAAGTAAAAAAAATTGCTAGATTGGAGTAAAAAAGTAAGACCCAATTAATTATATGGTATGTACAAGGAACTCACCATATGGAATAAGGGTAAAGTTAAAGAATGGAAAATAAAATAGGCCAACACTAATCAAAAGAAAGCTGGAGTGGCCATATTAATACCCAAGTAGAGTTTATAACAAGCAATATTACCCAAGATAAAAACAGTGCATAGTATAGTTCTTGGTCAATTCACCAAGAAAACATCTATTTCTGAAATGTGTATATGCTTAACAACAAAACTTCAAACTACATAAAGCAAAAACTGATAGAAATGAAAAAGAGAAATAGCCAAATCCACAATTAGAGACTTCAATACTGCTCTCTCAGAGATCTACAGAACAAAACCAGTAGGAAAAAAAAATCAATAGACAAAATAAGTATTAGGAAATCTGGCCAGTTGCAGTGGCTCATGCCTGTAATCCCAGAACTTTAGGGGGCTGAGGTGGGAGGATTGCTTGAGTCTAGGAGTTCTAGACTAGAAAAGACAACATAGCGAGACTTCATCTCTACAAAACATACAAAAAAATAGTCAGGCATGGTATCATGCTCTTGTAGTGTCAGCCACTCAGGAGGCTGAGGAGGAAGGATCACCTAAGCCCAGGAGGTCAAGCCTGTGGTGAACTGTGATCATGCCACTGCACTCCAGCCTGGGCAATAGAGTAAAACTCTGACTCAAAAAAAAGAAAAGAAAAGAAAAGAAAAGAAAGGAAAGAAAGAAAAAAGAAATTCTGAAAAACACTCTAATAACTTGAAAAAGACTCTTTCTGATTACAGAATACATAGTCTTATCAAGTGCATATGAAACATTCAACAAGTTAGAATATATTCAACAATAAATAAATAATCCATAAATAAAATAATAATAAATAAAACAAACTTTAATTATCTTTTAGAACATAATAATACAATGTGCTCAGGCCATAATGGGATGAAACTGGAAATCAACAACAGAAAAATATCTAGAATATTTCTAATATTTGGAACTTAACCAACACACTTTTATTTTATTTTATTTATGGGTCTTCCTTTGGTCTCAACTTCACCTGGTTTGAGATCAGGTACTCTTATTGATGTTATATGCCCTTCCCCTCCCCTGGCAGTTTCCTGCTACTGCCAATCCCTTACGTTATTATGGTAAATGTTCAGGGTCCACTTATGAGTGAGAACATGTGGTACTCAGTTCTTTGTTTCTATGACAGATCACTGAATATTATAGACTCTAAATCCACCCAAGTTGTTGTCCATAATTTTGTCCTTCTTTATGACTGCATAATATTCCATCACGTATATAACCAAATTTTTTTAATTTTTTATTTCTTTTAATTTTTAATTTTGAAGATGCGGGGTATAATTTGGGATGAGGTATCCAAATGTTAATTATGCAGGTACCCTTGTTAATGAGGTGTGCCCCACTGGCAGTTTCCTACTACTGACAATTCTGCCCCACTCTCCCCTGGCAGTTTCTCACTACTGCCAATCCCTTTCTTATAGTATTACAATAGTTGTTCAAGGTCCACTTATGAGTGAGAACGTGTGACACTCAGTTCTTTGTTTCTGTGATAGATCACTCAGTATCATAGTCTCTAAATCCATCCAAGTTGCTGCGAAGTTCATAATTCTGTCCTTTTTATGGCTGCATACACTATGGTATATTACACAGCCATATTACATTTTTTTAAATCCAGTCTACTTTCAATGGGCGAACGATTGGTTCCATGTTTCTGCTATTGTGAACAGAGCTGCAACACACATGTGTGTGTAGTTGCCTTTTTTATAGAATGATTTGTGTTCCTCTGTATATATTCTCAGAAGGGGGACTGCTAAGTTGTATGAAACATCAATTTTTATATCCTTTAGAAACTGCCACACTGTTTTCCACAGAGGTTGTACTAATTTACACTCCCACCAACAGTTTAGAAGTGTTCCCTTTTTCCTGCATCCTCTCCAGCATCTGTTGTTTTTTAGTTATTGATAGTGACTATACAGATCGGAGTTAGGTGGTATCTCACTGTGGTTTTAATTTGCATTTCTTTGATGATTACTGAAGCTGAGCATTTTTTAATGTATCTCTTGGATGTTCATATGTCTTCTTTTGAGAAGTATCTATTCATATATTTTGCCCACTTTTTAATAGGGTTTTTTTTTCTTTCTTTCTTTTGGCACATCTGAGTTCCTTGTAGATCCTGAATGTTAGGGCTTTATCAGATGTACAGTTAGCAAATATTTTTTTCCCATTCTGTGGCTGTCTCCCTGCTCTCTTGATGGTTTCTTTTGCTTTGCAGAAGCTTTTCAGATTGATGAGGTCTTACTTGTCTATCTTCTCTCTTATGGCATGGGTATTTGGGGTTTTGATCAGGAATTGGCTGCTTATTCCAACTTTCGTAAGAGTGTCTCCTGCATTTTCTAAGATTTTTACAGTTTAAGGTTTTATGTTTAGGGCTTTAATCCACTTAGAGTTGGTTTTTGTGAATGGTGATAATTATTGGTCCATTTCATTCTTCTGCATGTGGTCAGCCAGTTTTCCCAGCACCGTTTACTGAATAGGTTCTCTTCTCCCTGATGGTTGTTGGTGGAGGCTTTATCAAAGATGAGTTGGTTGAGAAATTGAGGTTTTGCTTCTGGAACCTCTATACTATTCCATCGGTCTATATATGTCTGTTCGTGTACCAATACTAGGCTGTTTTGATTATTGTAGCATTATACTAAAGTTTAAAGTCTGGAAGTGTGATACCTCCCACTTTGTTTCTTTTGCTAAGGATTGTTTTGGCTATTCATGGTCATTTATGTTTCCATGTGAATTTCTGTATTGTCATTTCTAGGTCTGAGAAGAATGATAGTGGTAATTTAATGGGTATTGCACTGAATCTGTAGATTGCCTTGGGTAGGAGGGACATCTTAACAATGTTGATTCTTCCAATCCATGAACATGGAATATTTTTCCACTTGTTTGTGTCTTCTTTGATTTCTTTGAGCGGTGTTTTGTAGTTTTCTTGTAGAGGTCTTTCACTTCTCTGGTTAGGAAAATGCCAAGGTATTTCATTCCCCCTCCCCCCACCCCCCCACCCCTGCCCCATGGCTATTGTGAATGGGACTGTGCTGTGCTTTATTTTGTACCCTGAGACTTTGCCAAAGTCCTTTATCAGTGCAAGGAAGTTTTTGACAGATTCTCTTGGATTTTCAAGGTATGGATCATATTGTCAGCAAAGAGGGTTAAGTTAACTTCCTCTTTTCCTATATGGATATTCCTTATTTCCTTTTCTTGTCTGATTGCTCTAGTTAGGACTTCCAACACTATGTTGGACAGAGGTGTAAGAGTGGGCAGACTTGTCTTGTTCTGGTTTTCAGGGGAAACACTTCCAGTTTTTGTCAGTTTAGCAATATGTTGGCCATGAGTTTATCAGACATGGCTCTTACTGTTTTGAGGTATTTTCCTCTGTACCTAGGTATTCTAGGGTTTTAATCAAGAAGGAATGCTGGATTTTATTGAAAGCTTTTTCTGCATCTAATGATATAATCATGTGGTTCTTGTTTTTACTTCTGTTGATGTATTTAATTACATTTATGGTATTGCCCTGATCCTAGGGATGAAGCCTATTTATTCATGGTATATGATTTTTGAGATGTGTTGTTGGCTCCGGTTTGCTACAATCTTGTTGAGAACTTTTACATCTATGTTCATCAGGGATATTGACCTGTAGTTCTCTTTCTTTGTTGGATCCTTACCCAGTTTGGGTATCAATGTGAAGTTACTATCATAAAATGATTTGGGGAGAGTTCCATCATTCTCAATTGCCTGGAATACTTTCAATGGGATTGGTATCAGTTCCTCCTTGTAATGTTTCATAGAATTCCACTGGAAAGCCATCTGGATCTGGTCCAGGGTGTTTTTTTTTGTTTTTTTGTTTTTGTTTTTGGTAGGTAGTTTTCTTATGCCAGGGTCAATTTCCTAGGGTGTTATTGGTCTATTTAGATTTCAGTTTCTTCTTATTTTGACTATGAGAAATTGTGTAATGTCAGAAAGTCTTCTAGTTCATTTAGGTTTTCAAGTTTGTTTCCATACAGGTGTGTACAGTAATCTCTGATCATCTTTTGTATTTCTTCAGGGTCTAGTTGTGACTTGATCTTTTGTGTTTCTGATTGTGATTATTTGGGCTTTTTATCTCCTTTTCTTGGTCATTCTAGCTAGGGGTCCATCAATCTTCTTTATCCTTTCAAAGATCCAGCTTTTTGTTTCATTGATCTTTTTCTATGACATTTTTGTCTTCTGTGTTCCATATTCATGCTTTTATTTTGGTGATCTGAATTCTTCTGGTGAAGTTAGAGTTTTGGTGATCTTGCCTTTCCAGCTCCCATAGGTGATTTGTTAGGCTATTAATTTGGGATCTTTCTATTTTCTTGATGTATGGTCATAGAGATATAAATTTCCCTCTTAGTACTGTTTTCATGGCATGCCAGAGATTTTGGTAAGATGTTCCTTCATGCTCATTTATTTCCAGGAATCTTTTAATTTGGTTTTGATTTCTGTGTTGACCCAAGTGTTGTTCAACATCAGGCTGTTTACTGTCCATGTCTTTGTGGGTTTTGGGAGAATTTTGTTGGTGGTGATATTTATTTGTATGTGGTCTGAGAAGGTGCATGGCAGTATTTCAATCTTGCTAAATTTGCTTTGCTTGATTTATAGTCGAGGATGTAGTTGATCTTGGAGTACATTCCATGCAGTGATGAGTAGAATGAATATTCCATGGTCATTTGGTGGAGTGTTCTGTAGGTATCTATTAAGACCATTTGCTCAAACATCAAGTTGAGGTTCTGGGTCTCTTTGTTGAATTTTTGTCTTGATGAGCTATCCAGGGTTGTTAGTAGGGTATTTAATTTCCCAACTGTGATAGTGTTAGAGTCAATATTTTTTTTTAGTTTGTTTAGTAGCTGCTTTATAAAACCTGGTGCTCTTTAGTTGGGTGCATAATATGTTTAGGATAGACATTTCTTGGTGATGGATTGAACCCTTTTCATTGTGTAGTGCCCTTCCATATCTTTAAAAGTTGTGGATAGCTTAAAGGTTCTTTTGTCTGATATTAAGATCACAACTCCTGTCCTCTTTTGTGACCCGTTCACCTGAAAATTTGTTTTCCATCCCCTAACTTTAAGCCTGTGAGTGTCCTTTGTAGTGAGATGTGTCTCCTGGAGGCAGCATATTTTGGGTTTTTTGTTGTTGTTGTTGTTGTTGTTGTTTTTTGCTCAGTTTGCCATTCTATGTCTTTTCAGTGGTATGTTTAGTCCATTCACATTCAGGTTTGTTGAAATGTGAGAGTTTGTCCCAGTCATAAGGTTCTAATAAGGTTGCTTTATTGTCTTTTAGCTTTTGTGTTAATATGTATGTGTGTATTCATTTTTGTGGTGTGCTGTGTGTTCTGTAGCTTCTGTGTTTGTGATATTGTGAAGTAATATGGACTTTCTTTTGTCTTTTTTCTTCTGTGAACAGCACTTTTTAAAACATCTTCTGTAAAGCTGGTCTGGAAGCAGCATATTGTCTTAGGGATTGGATGTCTGGGAAGGATTGTAATTCTCCATGGCTAATAAAGCTTAGCTTAGCTGGATAGGTAATTTTTGGTTAAAATTGTTTATCTTTGAAAACATTAAAAATCCAATCCCTTCTGGCTTGTAGTGTTTCTGCAGATAAGTCTGCAGCAATTCTGTTTGGTCTTTCCCAGCAGGTAATCTGACTTTTTTCCCTTGCTGTCTTTGGGATTTTTTTTCTTTTATACCTACTTTGTGCAGGCGAATTATTGTGTCTAGAGGTTGGTCTTCTCGTAAGATGTCTTGCAGGGGTTCTCTAAATCTCTTGTGCTTGTATTGTCACCTATTTGGTCAGATGAAAAAAGTATTCTTTAATGACCTCATTGGATGTTTGTTCCTAGGTGTTTTCTGTTTCTCTTTCTATTTCAGGTATTCCAATCAGACATAGGCTTAGCTTCTTGATAAAACTGCACATCTCTTCGAGAGCTCCTTCTTTCTTCTTAATTTTGTTTCTTTTTCTTTTTTATTTAAGTTGGAGTTTCACTCTGTCGCCCAGACTGTAGTGCAGTGGCCACTCCCAGCCACTGCAGCCTTGACCTGCTGGGCTCCAGCGATCCTTCCGCCTCAGCCTTCCAAGTAGCTAAAACTACAGGCGCGCACTACCACACCCAGCTAATTTTTTTCATTTATTGTAGAGATGAGGTCTCGCCAAGTTGCCCAGGCAGGTCTCGAACCCGCGGGCTCAGGCAATCCACTCACCTCGGCCTCCCAAAGCACGGGATTACAGGCTGAGTCACCAAGTCAGGCTGTTTCTATATTTTTTAATAGATTGGGTTAATTCCATATTTTGGTCTTCTAGCTCTGAGATTCTTTCTTCTGCTTGGTCAATTCTGCTTCCATGCTTGTCAGATTGTTACTTATTTATTGAATGGAGTTCTTTATTTCTGTTATTTCTAATACACTTTCTTGAGTCTGTTCAATTACATTGCAATTTCATTTAGCTTTAGCCCTTGCATTTCTTGATTTTTATTCATTCTATCCAACAATTCTCTGATCTCTGTAAGTACCTTCTGGGTACCATCATTCTCAGGGATAGCTATTGTTTGTGCTCCAGTAGCTGTTCTTTTAGGCACCAACTCTTTGAAGGTTACCAGTGATTTTTCATTGGTTTTTCTTTATTTGTAGCAGTTCTCTTATCTTTCTCTTTAATTCCATTGCTCAGTAGGAAATGGAGAAGCAATCACCTCCAATATTTGATCTACCTTCTGTCCTTCCCTGAGTTGGGGCTCCAGGTTTGTTCAATTATGAAATAGGGCTGGGGTTGGGACACTGTGCTATCTGTTTACAATTTTGAGCACTTACTAAGGGGTGGGGCAGGGGCTGCAAGGGTTCAGAACCTACTGACAAGTCACAATGCTTGCTGTCTGGTGAATTGGACAGCTGGAACTTACTCTCCATCTCCACACAACATGACCTTACAATGGGTATGCCTGAGGGTATAAATGAGAAAAGAGAGGGAAGAAGGAGAAAAAAAAGGGAAAGAAGAAGAAACAGAGAAAGAACAAAGAGAGAAAAAGGAGGAAAGAAAAGAGGAAAACAAGCAACAAACAAAGTGAACAAATGAGACAATTTAAAAAGAGAGAAACAAACAAACAAAATAGAACCCAACTCAAAAAAACCTGTTGGTAGCGATTTCTCGGCTTTAGTATAGCTCTCTGGTGGGGGGGGAAGCTCCCTCTTGTGGTGGGTGCTGTGACTGCAGGTCTGTTACCGTAGGTTCCCTCATCACTGTCGAAACTTGAGATGTTAGAATCTTCACCCTCTGCTGCCTGCAATTGATAGCCAGTATAGAAGGCACCCACGGGGTGGGGGTGTAATTTGACTCAGCATCTCCTGGGATCTCTCCCCCTTCCTTGTGGTCACAGCTACCACAGCATCTAGTTCATGGCAGGGCAATGGGATCTCCAGCCTCCACCCTGCCCTCCTGATCTCTTGTTGCTAAGGGAAGGGGGGGTGGTGGTCAGCTAGGCATTCACCAGCATCCTTCTTGGTCAGATCTGCTGTATATATCTGTTGCCCAGCAATTTGGCTCAGTGCAGGGTGTGGATCATCTGGGGCTCTATATCTGCCATTACCTACCAAGACTTGTGCACTGGAGGTGATGCTCTCTGTGTTCATGGAGAGCATCTCCAAAGCAATGCAGAGATCACCCTCGGGTCTTAAGATGCAGGTCTGCTGGTCCACGCAGAATGTCTTGGAGCACTTCTCTGCTCAGGCTTTAGAGTGGCTGCCCAGTTTCTCTACAGACTGCTGTTCCTGCAACAAACAGGTTTGGGAAAGATAGCTCCCTCCCCAGTAAGTACCACAATCTCAAAATCTCAGGTCCCAGTGGCAAGGCCTTGCAGCCTAGTCTGGTGTTGGAGGCAGTGGCAGCAAGTCCAGGTTCAGGGTAGCCTCTCTCCACTGCTTCTTTGGGACTCTGACCCCCTCACTAGGCTCCCTCTGCAGTCCTTGCTGCCAGTGTCTGGCCTGGTGCTATGGTGGTGGGAATGGTAGTCACTCCAACAGCTTTTTCCTGGGAGAAACTTTGCTGATTTAAGAAAATAGCACTCAGCTTCTGTGCTCCAGGAAGTACCAGGGTCCAATCAGAGCAGCTGCAGCACCAGCCATTTCACCAGGAGACCCCTGGTCACTTGCTCCCAAGTCCCCACTTAGTCAGCCATTCACATGCCCACTTACACACACATGCATGTAAATTCTTCCATACACTCACTCACTCACATAGAAACTCATGCAATTCAACTGGTTACACTGCCATCTTCTCGAACACTTTAACAAATACAGTTTTAAATAGTCAGATCATGAAAGAGGAGTAACAAGGGAAATTTTAAAATAGTTTAATCAAATGAAAATAAAATCAAACAAATAATATTATTTGATGAACATAAAGTACTGCTTAAAGAGAAATTTACAGGTTAAATGATATTGGAAAGGAAGAAAGAATAAATTATACCCAAAGAAAGAAAAATAAAATAATACCAATAAATGCAGGAATTAAGAGCAAAAAAACAAAAGAGAAAAATTAATGAAACAAAAAACAAGGTCTTTGAAAATGTAGGCAGATAGATGCTAGATAGATAGATAGATAGATAGATAGATAGATAGATGATGGATAGATAATACTCTACCCATTCAGATCAACAACCAAAAAAATGGACAAAAATTACCAATATCAGGAAATAAAGGAAGAAATCACTACAAATCCTATCAACATTAAAAGAGCAGTAATAAACTACTATGTCTATAAGTTCAACAACATAGATAAAATGAAAAGAAATTCTTGAAAAACACAATGCCACAAGTCACTTAAGGAAAAACAAACTCAGTTAATCTTATATATGTTACAGCTATTACATAAATTAAGTTTGTGTTTCAAAATCTTCCCACAAAGAAAATCCCAGGCTCAGAAGGCATCACTGAATTTTTTGATAAAAATTCTAATATTAAAAAAAAACATGAATTCTACACAAATTTGTACAGACTATAGAAAAGGAAAAACACTTCACAACTCATTTTATGAAGTTAACATTATCCAGAACTAGACAAAGATATTGCAAAAAAAGTGCGACCAATATTTCTAATGAAAAAAAAATCTTCAACAAAATACTAGTAAATCAAATTCAGCAATCTATGAAAAGGGTAATATACCATGACCAAGTAGATTTTATCCAAACTATGCAATACTGGCTCAACATTCAAACTTAATCTGTGTGGTTTGTTTCAACATAATAAACAAGAAAAACATATGACTGTCTCAATAGATGCAGGATAGCAGGATGCAGATGCAGATGCAGGATGGACTTCAACATCCTTTTTGATAAAAATTCTCAGCAAATTAGAATACAAGGACACTTACTTAACATAATAAAGAATATCTATAGAAGCCTGCACCTAACTACTAGTAATAGTGAAAAACTGAAAGCTTAACACTAAGTTTAGGGTCAAGACAAGGATATCCACTCTCATCACTCTTATTTAACATGATAACAGAGGTCCTATTCAATGTAATCAATCAAGAAAAATAAATAATAGACATTGATAAGGAAAAAAAAACCTAGAAACAACTCAAATATTCCTCAACTGATGAGTCAATCAACAAACTGGTATATTCTAGCAATAGAGTACTATTCAGCAATTTAAAAAAGCAAACTACAGAAAAACACAACGTAAATAAATCCAAATGCATTATGATAAGAGAAAGAAGGCCGACTCAAAAGACTACAAACTGCACAATTCCACTTACATGACATTCTGGTAAAAATAAAACAATAGAGACAGAAAATGCATCAGCATTTGCCAGGGGCTAGAGAAGCGGAAGAGACTGACTACAAAAGGATGTGGCAAAATTTGAGATAATAAAACTGTTTTACACTTAGATCGTGATAAGTCTTTTTGTCAAAAAATCACAGAACAGTACACTTAGGATATATTTTACTGTACGTAAATTATACCCCTAAAAAGAAAAAAAAAGACAGAGTATGTGTATGTGTAAACTCTAAAATCAGACTGCCAGCTCTGCCTCTTTCTAAATGTAAATCTTGGGTATGTTCTCAAACTTGCTAAGCATCCATTTTCTCAACTGTAAAGTGAGAATAATAGTATCTGCTTCTTAAATTTTTTAACTTTCCTTGTTGCTATTCCATTGTTAGTTATTATTTGATGTCCTGCTATACACATATCATTGTACTCACTGTTAAGGACACAGAGATGAATCTATGGCATGGTCCCTACCTTCCAGGAGGCTACAATGCAGTGAATAAACCTCTCCTGTGTGGCCAAACGAACATAACTATTTTACTGCCATTAGATTTTGCACTTACAAAATTTAACAAGACCAGTGTTAGGCATCTATTAAGCCACATTCACATTGATTTCAAATATATAGTTCAACTTTGGCAAGAATTTTCTGAAATATGAATCAAAATTTCAACCCAAATCTAAGAGATTCCATTGTTGGTTCACATATTTCTAGAATTATCTCTACAGATAATTTTAAAAGGCTCAAAATTGCAATGATTTATAGTGTAACAGGTTCAGAAAGAATATCAGCCTTCCTCATTTTCACCAATTTATTCTAGCATTTCAATGTTACTTTAATTTGAATAAGAGTGTTAAGAAACCGTTATAAGAGGAATATGAAATTAGTCTTACATACTAAGACTTTATGTGTTTGGATAAAACACATCCCTAAAAAGATAAAGCTAAGAGATATCACTGAAAAATCTGCTCTTTCCGACAAGAAGGAAATTAATAACTTTGTCTTTCCATCACATAAATGGCCTGCTAATCTGTGAAGTACGTATGTAATACAACCACACATCCTGCACACATACTCAACTCCCTTCTGTGTATATCATTTGCCTCCATCCCTTAGCCAGGTGAAATGTCCTCACTTCAAGGTTAGAGTATCAGAAGCATGAGAAATTAATGCTGAAACAGACTACAGCTACTTTTACAGAGTTAATTACATTTTTATCATATTCATTATAAATTTACTGAAGGCCCAATATGTGCTTAGTTCTTACAGCATAAAATTCAATTCATAGTTTTTATTAAATGTGTCCTTACCATTCCGGGCTAAAAGAAAATCAAGCTATTCTTATTTTAAAGATTTCCCATCTACTGTCACCTCGCATCACGTCTCAGTGAAACACTGTGAGAAGTGTTCTTGGAGTGTTATCAACTAAAAATTCTGCAAGAAGTATGGCTTTTTGCACAGGATTTCACACTGAATAATATAGTAACATCTAGAAATTCCTAACCTAGAGGGAAAAAAAGAACATTTTAAGATATATTTTGAAAAGTATGACATGTGCACAAGGGGCTTCTCAAACAGAATCCACAGACTCATTTTCACCATTTCACTTGCTCAGAACTATTGTTTTGGAATATGGAGCCCCCAAACATGAATCTTCCAAAGTTTTATATACTGGAAATATTCCTAAGGATTACATCTCTCAGTTAGAAGCCAGTATGTGGGAAGGTATAAGAGAGAGAAAAATAAAATCTGTATGATAACTAAAAGTAAAAAAGTAGAAATGTCCTTTGGAGGAACCCAGAGAAAATGATGACTGGCTAGCTTACCTGGCTTTTCTCCATTAACAGTTTCTAAAGTACCAGGGAGCTGGCTGTCAAAGCCGTGTTGAAGACCACTTCTTTGCTTTCCAAGGTGATGCTGTTCCTCAGCAATAGAAGAAAGCACATGTGGTGACTTTTGGTCATCAAAGGTCTGATTGGGCCACTGGGACATTGTGGAATGTGACTCCTCTGCATGTTGGCTAAATCTGAGGCTTGAATTTTGGGCAGAGTCCTGCAAATCACTATTACAACATGAAAAATTATCCACTTCAAGAAACAAGGAATTTGCATCCTCTTGACTCCAATCATTGTCTTGTTCTTCATCTTCAAGGTAAGTTTCCTGAATCTGAATATCATCTAAGTCCTGGTCTAGCTTGTCACTCAATTTAGAGTCTTGTTTGTTTAAGTTAACCAGTGAAGCAGATAACATATCTCCTGCTTGCTGAAGAGCTGCATAAACACGGGATATCCAGGAAGAGAAAGGCTGGAAGAAGTTCTGAACATCCTGAGACGCCATGGTCAACACCATGGCCAGCTATATGAGGTCTACAGAGTCCAGTTCTTCAGTTCCTTCAATGCTCTGGACTTAATGTAAACTATAGAATAAGCATGATGAGAAATTACATTGGAGGTCTCTTAACGGCTGTGAATATTTCACTCTCAAAACTTCTCAGCTGAAACAGAGGAAAGAAATACTTACACCTGTTAAAGTTACAACTTCAGACCCATCACCAGATACCTACAATCAATGTCAGATATCATTTGGGGACAAACAGAGACCATCATTGAAACCTTAAGATTTTCAAGTATCAGAATATCTAGCACAATGCTTTCCAATAAAATAAAAAGGTTGCTTAATAACAATGACTGAAGGTCTAGATGTAGATTATTTCAATGCCTATTCACATTCACAGGCATGTGCAAAGCTTCCATTAGCAGTAATGATTCTATTCATGTGGACTGAGAGAAGTCTATCCCCCATAGACCATACTTAACAGTGTGAAAAGGGTAAATAAATCTTCATTAGGATCCACTTGGTCATGACATTTCAAAATACAAGGAAGGTTGGATGTTTCATCTACAAACCTGCAGATCCCAGAGCTGACTAATAAGCATCTCTGCTTTGTGACACAAAGGTTTATCCTTTCAAAGGAAATGTGTGTCTGGAATTAAAAAGCTTTAAACAAATTCTAAAATAGGATTTTATATTGTTATGCAATTTCTAGAAATTATATCTATTCTTGGGGAACAATCACTGAAAAACTGAGGGTGGCAAATGGATTTTTCTAGCTTATCGGAGACATGTCCCTGGCGTCTCATTGCTTTTGTCTATTGCAACCTCCCAAAGATAGAGAGCCATCTACAACCTTTGAGACTCCTGAGACACACTTCATCCCACAAGATTTATAGCCTGAAGGAAGCAGCTACAAGGCATCAACAAAACAATAGGACATTATGAAGACCCTAGAGCTAAACAGCTATATTTTTACATGTATACATGCACATCTATATTTATGTATACACATGCATATGCATGCATATTATCTTATATATTAATTGCTCTTACACTGCTCATCAACAGCTCAGGATGTATGTTATGACAACAGAGCTTAAACTCACTGCTTGAACTCAATTACCACATCTCTTTTATAGCAATAGCTTCCTTCTGACTAAATCTACTAGCAATTCCTTAGGCGTATGCCCTCTTGACCTCAGGCTACTGCATGTAACATGACTGCTTACAGTATTCTAAAAACTTCTCATTAGCCATTTGTGGATGTATTGATTTATCCAATAAACAAATATTGATTAAGTACCTATTAAGTGCTGGGCTAAGGTAATGCCAGGTCTAAGGTAACCCTAAGGGCTTTGTCTCCATGGAACCCACATTTCAGTTAATGGGAAACTGAGTCCTCTGCATCTTCCCCTTATGCTGAATAGTTCATGTGTCTTTCTTTCAGGCTTTTCCTTGTCTTCCCACCAACTGCATGTATGCAACCACTCATTGTCCTATGATTTCTCTTCCTGCCCCTTTATACTCACCAGCTAGGAGAGTTGGCCCATAACTAAGTTTCAGTTAATACATTTTTAGAAAACTCCAAAATATACATCACTAATCCTTTGTTCAATCCTTCTTTCCAGCCTTGCATCTCTGGTTATCTAAGTCAGTACCTTCTCAAACTCTGGTGTGTCAGAATCACTCAGTGAGCTAATATAGAACACAAGGGCCCAAGCTGGGTACAGAAATAGGGCCCAGACTGAACCTCTGTATTTTTAGTTCCCCAGGTGAATCTGACACCCTCCAACAGCTGAGAAATACTGATATGAGGAAACTGCTACGCTTAGATGTCTCACCAAAATCTCAACTTCAGCTCATCCAAATTTCACACATCACTTTGCCACAAGTGTTCAATACTATAGACACACAATGTTGGTGATTGTGGATTTCTCTCTTCAACACTACCTCCTTCCACTACTTCCATTCCAAGCTCTGTTAGTTTTGAGTCTACAAAGACTCTTCCATGATGTTTTGTACAGTGATCACCTTGCCCTACATTCTAGTTTTCTCAAATATTTGCATACCTCATTGTTTTCAGTCTATTCTTTCTCAGCATCAGTCCATTCTCTATTTGCTCACCATAGCTTAGCCTCATAGCAGATATATGTCCATTTCTCCCTCTAGAACAGAGAGGGTCACAGAAGGCAGAGGTCTACTTTGCTCTCTATTCTATTCCCAGTGCCTAGCAGTGTGCTGAGCACATAGTAGATTCTCAGTAAATAAATTAACAAATCCCATTAAAAATCATGCATAAAGCAACACCCAGCATATGTTACATACTCAGTAAATTCGTTGTTAATGAATAAAACCTACTCAGAGTTGCTGAAAAGATGTTAAGCAATGTTATCACACAAATTCACTGCTTAGTGACATTAAAGAGACTTTCAGCATTTGTTCCACCCCACTTCACCACCTAGAGTGCTTTTGTTTTTTTCCTCCACAAATAACATATTTCGTATAAGTTACTATGCTTAGGCCATCACATACCTAGAAGGTTCTCTCTGAGATATCAGCAGCTTTAGTTTCTACCATTGTTGTTTTGGTACACGAAACTTTCTAAGACAGAAATGACATGTCTCCCTTAACAATTCTTTTCATTGTTTTATTATACAGACTTCATTTTCATATGCAACTTAAAATCTCTGAACAGCATCTTCTTGTCCAGTCTTTAAACTAGTACAGCCTATATTTTGAGCCTCATATCCTCTTGTTTTCTGTAATCTCTGTCCATCACATCACCATGACAATTATTCTAGAAAATGAATTTTGCATCACTTGCCTAGTTTAAAAAATAAAACAAAAAGTCACTGTGACTTTCTATTACACTGCAAAGTTAGAGCACTGTCAAAATAATCACTCACTTATGTTTGTTGACACAATGTTTTTTAAAAATGTGCTTCCAATCAATTGCAATCTTCACCTCTTCCTGTTGTTTATATGCACTTGCTTCACTCATTTCTGTATGACCTGCCTGTCCTCTGGAAGCCTTTGAATTTCCAAGCCCTTTATCCTATAGGATAAAATTCAACTTCTTTACTTAACATACAAGAGGAGAACTGGTCACAAAAATCAACAGTCAGCATCATCTAAGTGGGCTCAGTGCTAGAGAAGGCTCTAAAGGCCTTCTGCTAAGTGTGAACTCTGTGATTGTTGAATCATTGGATCTGAGGCGGTCTGGGGGATGCAGCAGGACACTGGAATGGGCTCAGATTGGTGGCTATTTATCTACCAGTTTGGAACTACCTCTATATATTAGCAACTCACAGAACCCTACCTCTTGTCCTAACTAAATGTCCAGTTGTATATGAGCTGAGGACTCTGCCATTCCCTGCCACTCCTTGCTGTAAAGTCCTATGTGACAGTCTAACACACAAAGTATTTTCCAAAGTGACTGTTCTTTCCTGACTTCTATTTGTTTTGCCCAGGATGTCTTCTCTCCCAATCCAGGAGTAAATGATAATTACTCATATTTTTAACAAGGAAAACTCCTATTACTTCCTCTGTCACTTCTTTACCTATAATTGAAGACATGGCCTCAGGGGGCTTTGAATGTTCCTTCATGATATGTTGTTTCACTTGGTGTGGTAAATATTTGTCAGTCTTCTGCTTCCAATGGACTGGGAGTCCATTAAATGCTGGGACTATATTTATGCTTTATAGGTTCAGAGTAGGGACACTATGTGTTCCATGAATGAATGACTAAATGGATGGATGGATAAGTGAATGAATGGAAGTGACTAATGAAACCTAAGATTTTACCAGCAGGACCAAAGGGCATTGTAATATTGAGGCTAGATATATTCAGAAGTGCCTTTTCAGGAATTGGCCTGTACTTTTGTCAATAACCATTGTCAAATGATCCCCAAGTGATTGGAAAGAGGCCAAATTTCTCAGCCTATATATAAAAGAGTGTCCAATTGTTATATTCCAAAATATTCCAAAAGGACAGCACCTACAGTTTGAATCTGAAAAACTACTTAGTTAGCAACACTGGAGACCTTGCATTTTACACTAAATCAACCTAAAGCTAAAGGGGCTCAGAGCTGGCAGAGTAACCATGGAGATACCTTTGCTGCTTAAGTAAATTTCAACTTGATTGGTAGGCCACACCAAGAGCAATGCCAGATATACACCTAGTATCCTAGTTACTTGGTTGGCTTTCTTACCACTAATGAGAAGACTAAGTAGCTTCTGGTGTTATAGAGAGAGAGAGAAAAAAAGACAGTCCAGGTTCCTATATTAGAAGGAAAAATACTTTTAAGGTCTTGTCATACCTGAGAAGGTTCATTATTAGAATTAAAATAGTTCATGATACTTCATTATTATAAGAAGTATAAAACAAAACAAAAAAGAGAATGGGGGAGGGGGAAGGGAGGGGAGGGGAGAGGAGAGAAGGGGAGGGGAGAAGAAGGGGGGAAAGCTTATATGCATTTAACATACAAGCTCCTATCAACAAGGGTACATGCACAATGAACATTTATATACCTAACCCTGACTTGTACCCCACATCTTTAAAATAAAAAATTAAATTTAAAAAAAGTCATATAAGCTCCTATCACAAACATGACCTGGGAAGGGTCACACCTCTTGTGCTCAGAATAAACTGGCAATCTAAGAAAGAATAACAATTGATAAAGTCTGAGGGGTGGGGGGGAAGTCATTAATATACTCCTAGGTCTACATTGTTTAAAGTCTTATTTTAACTAGAATCATATTTTACTTATAAAGGTGTTTAATAAAGATTCTTTTAAACATAGGAAAGTACTAGGCAATAAACATTAAAGAGATATGTTTCTGTGGAAGGAAAAACTATCAAATTCCTGAGCCATATTTTGATTATCCTCACCAAAGGCAACTGTAAACAGAGAAGCATTCCACACCCAGAATAATAATGCTTACTGTCCTTTAAAGGCTGTTAGTTCCATCTTTCCAACCCCATTTTCTACCTGATGACAGCTGCTTGCGGGGATGGGGAGAGTTATGACCTAAGAAGTAATACCAGATTCTAGATGCTATGCCTTAAACTGTGTTATTTTGGTGAAAGCTAATATGGATGCCTGTATGTATGTGTGATTTTTAAAGGACTATTACTTCCTGGAGAGAGTCAGACACATTCTGAAAGACAAGAAAATGTTTTCAATGATATGGTCCCCAGGTAACCAAACACCAAATCAGAATCTTATACAAGTTCATCTACTGAAGTGTGTTGATGTTTATCATTTTTTGAAAGAGAAATCATTTGGAAAATCTACTTTTCTCATTCTTTACCAAGATCCACAGGATAGTCATAAATAAAAGTCATGAATACTGGGTCTATTTTAAATGTACTCACATAGCTGTCAGTTAACTTCCTTATGTCATCTATAAAATGTTGTTTATTATTGACTTACTAGTCATTTTCAGATGCACATATAAGTAGTCATGAAGCTGATTAAGTCTATCATTTTTATGACAAATATCATGCCTTTTGTAGAAGAATTTTACATAGGCCTAGCACGAATAAGAAGGCTTAGGAAAATGAATAATGCATGGAGTCAAAATAAGAACTATAAAATGGGCTGCGATTCAGCTTTAACATGAGTCAAAAGAGTCTACAGGTGTTTTCTGTTAAGAGCAAATTTGCTATGTGGGTAGGAATATGTGTCATTGAGATGAAATATCTTCTGTAACATTTGTCCAAAATGTGTTATAAATGCTAGCATCTTAACAAATATAAAAATCGACAACTGAAGACTCTTTACAGCAACAATATGGATACAAAACAGCCATCCTGTCACTGCTGGGGCATGAGCAATCCAACAGACCTTTTAAGACCGGGTTTCAGGGGACCAGTTAATGTAAAACATAATGTGAAACTGCCCTACAGTCAAAATATACTTTCATCAGTAGACACAGAAAAATGAAACAATGTGAAGGAAAGAAATAGTAATAGCTTTGGAATCACACAAAAGAAGGCAGTCTTGGATCCACTTCTCAGTTACTCCAGAGCTCAGAGCAAAGCACATTACCAGGGTGGGTCTAAGTGTTCTCATTTATAATATGACAATCACTACTCCCTATCTTGCAATTCACCATGAAAATTAAATTATAGTTTGTTTTTAAAGCATCTAGAACAGAGCCCAGTATATAATGGGCACTTAACATCAGACATTCATTGTTAATCCAAAATTTATGACACCTTAAAAGATAAAAACATAGGAAACTTGCATAATATTTTCCCTGATGAAGTAATAGCTCAGAAAAATGGTACTATTGTTATAGTTAATATTTGCCAAATGCTTTACAGTATACAATGCTTTTTGAAAACTTCACGAATAAAATTTTTTTGTGGATATTAGACTTCCCATTTTACAGTTGGAAAAAAGCGGAGGCTCTGAAACACATCACTTGCCCCAAGGTTTATAGCTATAGTACAGAGTGGAACTGGCATTCAAATGATCCTTTGTTGAATTTCAAATTCTTGCTCTAACCAATACTCCAAATCTTCACAAAATGCCAACAAGACAGTGAAGACACTAGAAATCATAAAGGTGAAGAGATTTTTCTAATAAGTGGCAAGTGTGGGGTTCAAATCCTAAGTTTGTTCTCATTCTGTTTGTACAGTACCACAGCTGCCTATTTTAGTAATGGAACACTTTAAAAAATAAAAATTATTGTAGTTACTTTTCCAAAATAAGTGTAATAAAGTAAAAAAAATTCTAAACTCCTGTTTAAGTCAAGTAAGGTTTATGTTTAAATATATTTTTAAACAACAGATACCTTTGTATTTGTGTATGTTAATTCCAAACAAATTAGAACTGGCTCAATAAACGTTTTACATTGCTCAAGGTTTATGTCATTATAGCAATAGCACCTTTTAAAAACTCATATTTCATAAAGCCACTGAGTATTATTTAGTATCTGTTGCATCCAAGACAATGATTTATACATGCTCCACAAATACCCAGTGGTTATATAAACACATAAAGTCTTCAGCATCTCCAGAGGGACTACTTAACACAGCTTTAAGGACACAATTTTTATGAGAGACTGTCACTGCTCTTGCACAGAAACTCATTTTCACATGCGCATATAATAAGATTTATATGAATAACTAAAATATAAATTCTATTTAACATTTACCTTTTTAAAAAACCCAACCAAAATGAGGAAGAATCTCATTTTACAATGATTCTCTTTAAAGTTATCACTTCAAAATCCCTACAAAAAAGCACCTGTGTTCCAGGGCCATTGGTGCATATCCACTGGCCCCCAATAAAGGAGATTCTGAAATATCAAATAACATCCACTGCCTAAAGCAATGTTATTAGGAGGTAATGTAATAAAATTGAGGAAGGCAAAATGCAGGCACAATTAACAGGAATTACTCCCAGACTAGAAGATATACCAGATTGCTGAGTTTTGTCCCCCCAAAATAAATAGAAACATCATTTGTATCACTTGAAAAGGCACCAGGCTCAAAAAATAAGCCAAAAATGATGGCACACTAAGGTAATTTCAGTCCTCTTGGGATAGATTAAGTAATATTCTAAATATCAGCAGTGTTTGTTATAGAAGTAATGTCAGTCTTATAAAAATTTGGTTTAAAAAAGAGAGGGGAATCATTCATAATCCTTCCACCTTAACACAACTCTAATTATTTTTGCACATTCCTTCTATCACTTTTCTCTGTAATGTGTAGCATTATAATCATACTATATAGGAACCTAATAATCATCTTTGACAATTCCTCCTTCTGTATCCAGAATTTATCACTAACTATTTTGACTCTATAGGCCTTCTGCCACCTACACAGGTAATACTTGAGCCCAAGTCACCATTATTTTCCACCCGAACCAATCCAACAGCCTCTTTTTTGTTTTGTTTTGTTTTGTTTTTTTAGTTGGCGTCTCACTCCGTCACCCAGGCTGGAGTGCAATGGCACACTCACAGCCACCCCAGTGGTGACCTGCTGGGCTCCGGCAATCCTTCTGCCTCAGTCTTCCAAGTAGCCAGAACTACAGGCGCGTGCTACCAGCCCGAGCTAATTTTTTTTTTGGGGGGGGGGGGGCGCGGGGGGGATTTTTTGATTGTAGAGACGCGGTCTCGCCAGGTTGCCTGGGCTGGTCTCGAACCCGTGGGCTCAGGCAATCCACTTGCCTCGGCCTCCCAAAGTGCTGGAATTATAAGCTGAGCCACCAAGCTTGGTCCAACAGCCTCTTAAAAGATCTTACCACTTTCACTCCTACTCCATGTCCACAGAATGAACTTTGTGATGTTTCTAACATGCATACTGGATTACATCATTCAGTGTTTAAAATGACTTCTCATTGTTCTTAGGAGAAAGTCTAAATTTCTCAATAGGACTTAGAAAGCCAAGCCTGGTTTGGCCTCTTCTTATCTTTAAGTGCTCTCTGTTTGCTCTCCATGCTATGGCATTTCTTCTCCTGCTCTCAACTCCTTATTTTACCAGGTTTCTCTCACAGGTGAGAAAGTTCTCCTCCATCCAGGTCTCCTGACTCCCAACAGCGCTCATTCATCTTCCTTTCAGATCCCAGGTCATACTTCACTTTTCAGAATATTTGGTCTGAAAACCCATGTCCCCCACAGTCACTACCATAATCCAGACTAAACTATGTTCCTCCAAAATATTCTCTCATTAACACCACTCGCTTTCTTTTATTAACACTTACTATAATAGCTTATTGATGGCTTATAAAGTTATTTATTTTAACATCTGTTTTTTTCACTAAACTAGAAGTTCCATGAGATAGGTAGCAGGTTAATTTTTGTCTTTTCCAAGTTGTCAGCATCTAGCAGAATAACTATGAATATTTGAATATACACCTCTCTATATATATACATACACACATGTAATACTACATACTGCTTCTTTTATTCAACATTTTAACACATTTTTTATGTTTCCACAGTCTTTTATGTTTATCATTTTTACTTATTTAATATTTTAAAAACTAGATTTTCAATTAGGGTCTCAATACTTTTTGCCAGATTCAAATTTATAATATGCAATCCTTTATATCTCAAGAAAAAATATCCAGTCTTCCCCATCAGAATGAGAATATATTTAAATTTTATTAATTCAGACATCATAAATTTGACATTCATAAGTCTTTTGACAGGAACTAGGCTAAAACTTACTTCTGTTTTTTTTCTATTTTTAAAAAAACCATAGCTGACTAAGCAAGTTAGTAATAATAAATAACAAATAATCAGGGGATGATTTCTCTTACACTTACTCTTTTTTCTTCATCAAGAGGTTAAGAGAGACAGTGGAATAACACTGTCTGCAACTATCTATGACTATCCATGACCTTGAGAAAGATCTTTAATATCCTGGGCTTCCATCTCCTCACCTGCAAAACGATAACCTCATACTTGGTAAGCTGTCAATATACTCTGAAGATAACATTCTAAAGCAGGATCCTGGGGAGATCACCATAGTCACCTCCTCTGGACTTGTTGCTACTTGTTGGTATCTAATATACATAAAATGCATTTTTCTTCACACATATCTATGATACAGACTTAACACAAATTCCAGCATCTAGCAACCATGTCAGGCCTGTAAAAGTCACCCAATATTTATTGAATTCAGATGGGCCTCTGTAAGTTAGATTTGCTTAATTAGGGGGTAACCTCTTACAAAATCTAGGGATTTTAAAAAATAAACTTCAACTATTTTCAAAATGTTGAATAAACGAGCTTTTTCCTGGAGATAATTTTCATATCTTTTTCAGAGTCTCAAAAGTATCCCTACTTCCCACTGTCACTTCTATTAACAGCACAGATTGCTGAGTTTGGTCCATCTCTGAAAGATACCCTATGACTAATGACTGACAATTACACACCAAGTTTTAATCTGGTCCCCACTCTGTGATGAGAGAAATATGAATCTTTCATCTGATGAAAGTTTCATTGATAAGCAGAAAACCATTCCATCACAAATTACTACTCTATTGCAAACATTTCTGCTAGGTCTTAGGACATAGCCTCATTCTTATTTATCCTGGTCCCCTCCTATCTATGAATGAACATATCAGTATTTTTACATTGAAACTCTCAATCTAAATCAATGCCAACACCTGTTTGATATTTTCCCTCATATTTTCCTTTCATTTGTTTACACAAGCTTTAAAATAAGCAGGTAGTAAGATTGCTCATTACTAAAATGACTATTGCTATACATTTTAACTTCCTCATTACTGACTATCAAAATGAGGTCTCCCAGGGTCATTGATGACTGGGCTCTTAGAATAGTAATACTAATAACATGACAATGTCAATGCTTCTGCATCTGGCAAACATTAATAATCAGATCCTCCTGGGATCCCATCAAAAACAGAAACCTTAATGGTATCTTTGTGGTTGCAAACACAAGTGGATTAGGTAGTGATGGTATATGATGTCTCAGATCTACCGAGCCAAAGTGGCCCTCATCAAAGAACATTTAAAAAGACTCCTTTTACATTCCCTTTTCCACTGGCAGGGAATTTCATATAAGAAATGGGAAACGCTGTTTTCCAAGCATGATAGTGGAGCCAAACGTTTCCTTAACTAATGCTACATACATGTGTGACCTATTTTACAGCATTATATATAGTTATGCAAATTGTATCTATTCAGTTAAACCATAATGCTAGTTATATTTCTATTTTAAGCCAACAATGCCTGTCTGTTGCCTTTTCTTTCTCTTTCAGTTCCTTCCAATTTCTCACTAAAAGGCATGGAATCTTACTGGGGAACAGCAAATATCGTGCAAACTTCTGTTAGTACAGAACTGTTAGCACAGTTCAATTCACATTCAGCTAAGACTGACTATCATCACCCATAATGAATGAGATTCTACTTTGGGATAGTAAAATATTAACCTTTCATTTCAAAAAGAATTTTAATATAAATATGAGTCCCACAACAGAGCAGCTAATGGAAATTAAAATTCTCCAAATGACATGAAAATGACATTTTACATTGACTTCCATTTCTAAACATGCATTTTGGTTTATTTCAGCTTCTTTGGGGAAAATTCTAAACAGAATTCTTGCCCTAATATGTTCCTAAAACTAGTATCAGTTGGATCTTTGACTACTGAACCAAACTATAAGAAAAATAAAAATTTAAAAGAACTCTGACATCTTTCCAACATAGAATTATGAGGTACCAAGTACAACTTTAATAAGAATTACTTGTTTAGGGGCAGAAATGGGTTGGAGAATTTGGGAAGATCCAAGGCCAACTTTAAAAACAGAACTTTCTGCTATAGAGTCAAGGTGAAACATTAAGAGCTTCCCCACACTTTCTGTTATATGCCTTGTAATTCCATGATTTGTATTTTGCTTCAAGATAATTTTTATAAAGAAACATTTAAAGGATTAATGCCCAAAAGTCCATCACCCTCTCTCTACCATCAAATGGCCTGTATTTTTTTGGAATGACAGTCATAAATTATCACTTTGTGGTCAAACTTTTTTTGGAGGAAAAAAAAAACGAAAGATAAGCAGCTTTTAATCAACTAGCAATTTCATTCTATAAAACTGACTTGATTTTTTTCTAAGAATTAAGACCTGTTTAGCAGATCCAGAGTAGAAAAACTATTTTTAAAAAAATTTAAAATGTTTTTTAAATTCCTATATTCATACACTTCAAATAATACCTGTCACCTTGTCATTAAATCTCAGTCAGAAAGCCTGAAATAACGTAGGCTTGCCATTATTATGAAAATCTTTATGAATAAGGCTTTTTCTTCTTAAGTGGCCTTTAGAAGAATGTAGATATTTTAATGGAAATGTATAAACATAGACATGCCCTTTCTTTCACTTTAATCTGTCAGATTTCAAACCTATTGTTCCAATAACTAGTTTAAAACTGATTACTCAAATAGCTAGTTAAGCATATAAACTCAAAGACACCTATTTCAATGCAGAAACAGTGATCTGTGCTACCAAGTCTATTCTATCCAAACACCAATCCTTTTCCTTGCTGCCTATCCATCAACGAGTTTTTTTTTTTTAATTTAAGTCATGTCTCTCTTTAAAGTATAATGAACATTACTGTGTTGCTGACAAGAAAAGCACAGAAACCCAATATTCCTCTGATAAATGTAGCTTTAACCACCTATAGTATCCTCCAAACAGAATGTGTCTTGGAGAGAAATTGCTCTGAAAGATGTTACAGAGAAAACAACTGTTGTTAAGGATGCCACTCTTGAGCACAAGCAAATAAGCACATAAGTTTTAAACTTCTGAAAATTGTTCTCATCTATAATCGAAAATGATATATTTATCTCCACTACATCAAAAATACCCATAAAATAGACAGGATAGTTCCACCATCTCCAGCAAAAAAAATATGCAGTTAAAGGCTTTCCCAGATCATTGTGCAGACCCATGTTGCAGAACTGAAGAACTTGAGTCAACCGAGTAATAAACATTTCTGGCGTACTTCCATGTGGACTACCCAGGTTTACTGAGGCCTGTCTAGAAACTCCCAGTCATAAAATTCCATGCTATTACTGTTTCAAACACAGAAAGGCTCCAGGCTCCAGAGTTTCTACTAAAATAAGACTCAGAACTATCTATGATATATATAATATATGGTGCCAAAAAATGTATACACATTTTAAGAAAGGAAAAATCTGTATTAAAATTGTAGGTTCATACAAGTCGCATTTGATTTCTGCAATTACAGGAGGTGCTCAAAGTGGTTACCATCAGCATCTAGACACTTCTGATTATGGTGAACATAATGTAATACACAGAAAACATCTCTTAAGATATCTATATGTTTTTGGCACCCCAGTGTGCGTGTGTGTGTGTGTGTGTGTGTGTGTGTGTGTGTGTACACACATACACATATACTCATATGTCACACAGTCATTGGTAAAGGAAAAAATAATGAAGGAAATCTTCTGCAGCTTTTGAAATAGTGATGTGTGTTTAGGGAGCTCTCAAACTTAGATGTTAAACATTTCCACAGCAATTATATTTAAAGAGAGTTTCAGATTTGTTTTTATTACTATCCTAACATCATAGAGGAAGCTCAAATGCCCTCAAGAAGAATCTGTTTCTAAGGAAACTCACCATGCACGCTTTTGTAAATAACTCAGAAAGCAGAGTTGCTCATATTCCAACTGTAAATGTGCCCAGATCTGTCAAATGACTTTTAGTTTCCTCCCAGCCTCGAATCTAATGCCTCCATCTCCAGCCATCAACTGGCTTTGTAACATGTTCATTTGCTGGGTCAAATTCTTGAGCAGGGAACTATAACCCGTTGTCTAAGTTGCAAGAAAACAAATAGTAAAGGATGGAGATTTTAAAGGGGCATTCTCTGAGAAAGAGAAACACGGAAATGGAGACAAGAGGGTATAATTTAGAAATGAATCATCTCTGCTAATAATTGTTGAAGCTATGTGATGGACACACGGGATTCATTATATCATTTTCTCTCTACTTTCTTGTATGTTTGAACACTCTCATAATAAAAGGGTTTTTTTTAAATGAGTGTTTTGTTTTGTTTTTTCAAACTACCTACCATAATGCACTGCAGGAAACAGAAGCACAAATACAGATGGAAGGTAAGATCTTATCATGGCTAATTTTATACATCAATGTGGCTGGGCCATGGTGTTCAGATACTTGATCAAACACTATTCTAGATTTTTCTCTGATGATTTTTGGTGGATTAGATTAACAATTAAATCTGTGTAGAGCAGCTTGCCCTCCATAATGTGGATAGGCCTCATCAAATTGGTTGAAGGCCTGAATAGAACAAATACTGACCTCCACCAAGGAGCAGGAAATCTGTAGCAGACAGTCTTCAGACTTGAGCTGCAGCATTTGCTCTTCCCTGGGTCTCCACCCTGCAGATGTAGGACTTACTAGCTTCCATGATCATGTGAGCTAATTCCTTAAATTAACTAAATCTCTGTGTCTCCTTCTCTCCTTCTATACACACACACACACACACACACACACACACACACACTCACAATATTGGTTCTGTTTCTCTGGAAAACCATCACTAAAAAAGATCTCTATGGCCACTACAGAATTTTCCATTCTCCTACCCAGCAATGAGCAAGATGGGCACAGTCCTACCTAAATTATATCTCCTCATCCTGTCAATTGGCCTTTATTTTAGGCACCTACAGTGTTTGTAACAACCTATAGTTATTTTATGTACTTTGCCTCTTAACTCTTGGCTTTGTTTTTGCCTGTCTTCACCAAAAGCATGTAATTTCCAAGAGAATAGGGATTAGATCTATCTTTTTCACCTTTTATTTCCAGTTCTTAGCACAATGTGTAGCATGACAGATTCTCAATAAAAATGTTGAATGGATGAATAAATATTCTTAAATCAGTAGCCTCTCAACTGGGTTTTTTGGAATTTGTACCCACCCAATTGGTAAAGGGCCCATAGGAGTTATTACAAGTCTATAAATTTTTTTCAAAGCAAAGTATAAGATTGACATCAATTATCAATTATTTTTGTCTTAATCAAGTCACCAAAACCCAGTAACTAGACACTACAATGAGATACATCAAGGCTAGTCCTGATGTTCAAACAAACTTCTACAGTTCCTCAGTTCTCAAAATGTTAATCTCATGTATTAGGTTGAGTCATCTGAAACTTCTCACCTACAAAAATAGCCATTTTATAGAGTTCAAGCTACTCTAACCCATAGTTAGAGAAATGTATATTATCTGCAGAATAAGATATTAAAATCAGAAGAGAAAATGTCTGGCAACTTAGGTTACTAACAAACACTCCAGGTACCACCCTTCAAGTTAAGCCTTGAGTCTTGTTTTACAGATGCCCCAGTGGGGAAGGGTGACACATGAAGTTTAAAGGGAATAGTTCATGCAATTCAGTATTTCAGGACAAAAAGTACAAAGTAGAGAGGTTGAGGGAGTATAAAATAGTCAACTTTCTAAAAATTATCTAATCAACTCTAAAACAGATTATTGTGCAATTCTAAAGTTTGTAGACTATTGCTTTTTTTAAAAGTATCTCAGTGGCATTTATAATCTTTAGTCATCTTATTAAAAAAGGTAGGATAGGAATCTTTGACTTTTTGTTTATCCCTTTAAACTTCTTGTGTCACCCTTCCCCACTGGGTCATCTGTAAAACAAGACTCAAGGCCTAACTTGAAGGGTGGTACCTGGAGTGTTTGTTAGCAACCTAAGTTGCCAGACATTTTCTCTTCTGATTTTAATATCTTATTCTGCAGATAATATACATTTCTCTAACTATGGGCTAGAGTAGCTTGAACTCCATAAAATGGCTATTCACTTAAAATTCATCTGAGTAGTATCTGGGTACAGGTAAAAGAAAATTCAGTGCTAAATAAGGCAACAACACCTTCCAATAAAGACTGGTATGGATCATGCTGTCTTTACACAATGCTGAAAAATGCCTTTCTCTGCCTACATTTATTACTTTTTCCATAATCATAGTGGGAGATTTTAACACATCTGTCTCAACTGATATGAAAAAAGCAGACCAAAAAAAAATCAGTAAGAATATTGATTCTTACTACACAATTAACAAATTAGATTTGGCATCAGTTAATACCTAAAATTCTGTTGGGCCTTCTTTGGAAATAATAATGATGAACATTTCCCAAATGCATGTTGTATTTTATACAGGATTTCAGCCTACATTCAATGCATCAACTACATTAAATATGAAGTATGAGAAAGCTGAGAATGATTACTTACAGCTGTCAGGTGAGCACATGGCTAAAATGTTCCTCTGCCCCTTAAGGAGATAACAACAACAATATAATCATCTCTATATCTCTATATACTTACCACTATACTATTTTTTTTATGTTTACATATTCTTCAGATCTTGATTCATACCATTTTATAAAATTTGTCATTTTTTTCTTATAGGGGCATAAAAAAATAGAACGTTATCAAAATCATTAAATAAACAGTGGAAGATACATAGATGGCATAGCCAAGACTTTTCTGTTTTTGTAGACTCTCTGTTTTGGCCAAATTCACTAAAAACTTGTGAAACTCTCAACATTTTGAAATTAAATTAAAGTTGGTTATAATTTGAAAACCTTGATTGAATACTCTTATAAAGTAGACACCTTTCCTGAGTAACTTATTTTTTAAAACCCCATGCAGAAACAAACTGCTGGTAGTGTCGTGATATATCTGAGGCAGCAGAAAGTAAAAACATCATGAAGGAAAAGCCTTGCTTGCTGACCAAGGTGGACAGAATCTAGGTGGGAAAACCATCAGATGGATACCTTTGTATAGGCAGAAGCAAGGGGGAAGGAAAGAGCCAGTGTTTAAACTCTGCTCAAGTGCTCCCCTTCCTGACATGAAAAAAGAATTTAACACTGAACCCACCCCTTCTAACAGTGGTACTCCACCTGGCCACACCTTTAAATCACCTGGCATTCTCTGGCCTTCTTTTTAAGGCTATAAGTTTGCCCTGCCACTTGCCATTATGATTTAATTGGCTTGCATTGGGCCTTGGGCACTGGTAATTTTTAGAAGCTTCCCAGGATTGAGGTCCAGTATAGTTCAACTGGGGTTACAATTGAAAAACACTCTGGCTGCTGCTTACAATCTATATCATAAATGTCTGACAAGCTTTTGTTCTATCTCTTCATAAGAATCATTCTAACCCCAGCAGGACAGTGTGGAATACCAGCATTGGAGGAACATGCAGGAAAGAAAATCTTGCATCCAATTCTTCATCAACTCTCCTAATTTGGAGTGATTGAAAATCACTCCCAGGTGATGCTTCCCTCTTCTCTTCTGCTATAGGGGGCTGAATGGTGACCCCCGAAAGGATATGTTCATGTCCTAATCCCCAGAACCTGTATATGTTACCTTACTAGAGAAAGAATATTTACAGATGTAATTAAGGATCTTAAGATGAGACTGTCTTCCTGCATTCTCAGAGTGAAATCTGAATCCAATGACAGATGGCACACTGAGGACAGACATACACAGGAGAAGGTGATATGAAGATGGAAGCAGGAATTGGAGTGATGCAGCCACAAGCCAAAGAATGCCAAGGATGACCAGCAGCCACCTGTAGCAAGAAGAGAGGCAAAAAACAGATTCTCCTCTAGAGCCTCTGGGGAGAGTGTGGCCCTGCTGACACCTTGATTTTAGACTTTGGATCTCTAGAGTTGTGCAAGAATACATTTATGTTATTGTAGGACACCAAGTTTGTAGTTATTTGTTGTGATAGCCACGGGAAATCAATGCACCCAACAAATTTTCTTTTCCCCTATTTTTTCTCATCCCAGAAGTTCATTGTAAAAGCATGAAGTAGTGGGTTGAGTTGGGGAGATTAGGTGGGCAGAAAAATAGGGCAATTAAGATGTTGGCCTCTAGGGTTAGGCAGTCTTCAGTCTGTGTCCCAACTTTACCACTTAATAGCTTGGGGGAAAATATCATCTCTCTAATCCTCGGTTTCTTCATCTATAAAATGGATATAATATTAGCACTCACTTATTGAATCATGTAGTGGGAACTACACATAGTCCCCAATTTATGATGGTTTGACTTACAATTTTTAAGTTTATCTGATATTTTCAATTTGTGATGGGTTTATCTGGATGTGATCCCATCATAAGTGGAAGGGCATCTGCACTTGAACATACTCTAACCTAAATGCAGAGATGAAAAAATAGCATCTGACAGCAGTAGTCATTATGGCCCAAGTGCACAGAATCTGGTCACACCTGATGGCACAGGCCAAGAGGCTCCTGCTGGACCAGAAGGTGACCATTTAGTTGCAGGTAGGGAAGTGAGGGTGGTCTTTGGGAGGAACCAATAAGCTGAGCCTTTCTACCAACTGGTAGGGAGAAATTGACACATTTTAGTTCCTTTCTTTCTGAGCACCAGCTGAGCACCAGCTTTGCTTCAATGTACAAAAACTGTCTCCTTACTTATTCTTAGTAAGTACTTAGTAAGTATTTACTTCAGACTCAGTAAGTACTTACCTTGTACTAAATACTTACTTTGTTCTTAATGTTTCCTTTGTACTTACTATTTACTAAGTATTTATTATTAAGTACTTTGTATTAAGAACTAAGTACTTACTAGAGCACCTTCTTTCCCAAGTTCAGTGTTGATTAACTGAACTTAACTTTGACCACTCAAGGTAACTCAGTCAATTTCATTCTGGATTAAATAAGCAGTCTTTGGGATATCCACTCCCACCTTCATGGTACCTTATACCAAGGAGCATCGAGGCATAAGAGTGAGTTTATTTAACATGATGTGCTGTTCCTTCCTCCTGGCTCTTGTTGACTCCAGAGAAATCAACCTCTGCCTTGCAGCTTTCCCTGTGAAGTGTCCACACCTGGAGTACCTCTTGGTGATCATTTTGGGCAGCACAAACTACATAACTTGCAAGACTTGCAAAATGAACATACAAGGCCTTTGAAAATTATTAAGAATTTCAAGAGGAACAGCAGAGCATTAAACCAATTACAAGGCTCCTTCTGAGTGTGGGACTCTTGTGAAGTTGCACAGGTTGCATGCCCATGAAGCCAGCCCTGATTTCAAAAGGCCTTGGGTTATTTATCCCCACCCTCTCCCCCCACAGTCTCTGCTAGCTGCAACAGTTCCTCAGAAGGCACCCTGACTCTTATTCCTCTGCTATCTGTTCCATCCCCACTTGCCAGAGTCCTGCAGAAACCTCTAAAATACCTGTTTACTATGAACGGCTCACCTGAGGAACCACAGGAGAGGTGTCTTTTCGAGTTCTCTCTCCCTCCAGCCCCCCTCCAGTATATTCTACCCCCACTGCAGCCCCCAAGGCCCACATGAGACACATGTAAGGCAATCTCCAGCCACAGTTACAAAGGAAGCACAGATTCTCTACTTTCTGACTCTTCCTCAGGCACGCTGGATTCCAATCTTCTTACCACAACTGCTCTGACTCTGTTCCACATCTGCCATTCTTCTCAGGGTCAGTCCAGGAAACATTTCAAGCCCTCCAAATCTCTCTCCCTGTCATCTTTTCAAGTCATAGTCTGCCCTTTCCAGAAATGCAAAGGCGCTCTTCTCCCTACCTAGGAAGAAATATACTCATAACACATTCTCTATCCTTTCTACATTGTGCCTCTTAAAGTAAGGCTCTGCTCCAACTTCTATATTTTGCGTTTGGTATGTAAAGAAAGCTTTTGGGGAAACAAACCCATCAAAAACCAAAACAAGACAAAAAAGCAGAAACTTTCGGTCTCTCTCTCTCTGTCTCTCTCTCTCTTTCTCTCTCTCTCTCGGTGTGTGTGTGTGTGTGTGTGTGTGTGTGTGTGTGTGAAAGCTAGGTTTCATTTAAAACTATTTTCTCATTATAGGTTTTTATTTTTAATCAATTTTTCTCTCTCAAAGCTAAACAATGACTTTTTTGTTCCAAGCTGTATTCAACTTTCCCTGAAAGCAATCACAACCAATGAACAACATGAGTAGCTTGCATAAGGAAACCAAACAATGCATGTAAAATACTTAGCAGGTGCATGGCAATAGTGTTAAATAAATAATAGTTATCAATTATCATTATCCACATTGTTGTTATGATTACAACCTATGTTATTAGGAAGAAACCATTTCAGTTTCTTCCTTCCCTTACCTAAATCCAGACAGAATGATGTGTGTAAATTATTTGAACTTTGAAGAATATATAGCCTAAAAGAAGGCAAGGAATTTCTGACAGATAAATTATTTTGCATAGTAGGTCCAGAAAATAAATTGCCACTCCCATCTCTCTGACATTACCACGTAGGAAAAAGAATTATTTTATTCCTCAGAACCTCATATATATTAGATTATAATTATTAATTTGGTTGCTGATTTTTCACCATTTTCTGAATCTACAAAACGGCAATCTCACATGGTTCAATCTAAGAGTAGGATGGTCTAGTTGATTTATAATTGTATGAGGTCTCTTCCATTCATAGACTGAGAGCTAGAGAAGCAGTTGCTATGGTAACCCTAAAAACCAAACAGGATCACAGAATGAGAATTGGGAAAAACCTAGTCCAGACGCATCAATTTGCGAATGAGGATTAAGGCTCAGAGAGGTAAAGTAGAGTTTCTCAAAATATCATGGCCAATTAGTGGCAAAACTAAGCTCTGACTGTCTGCACCACACGCTTCTTCCCACCACACCAGGCTGCCTGCTTTCCTTCTTTATGTTTGTCAAAGTATGCTAAGAACATCCCAACTTCACTGAGAAATCAGTGCTCTGAGCGTGATAATTAAGGCAAATATCAAAGGTTAGATAAAATCTGGGATAGAAGCATGTTTTTCAAAGACTTTTGATCAATGATAATTTTTAAAAGGAAAAATATCAAAATGAAGATGTTTGCTTTTTAGACATTATAATTTGGAGGTTCTTCTGAATAAACTATTTTTAAGGCTCCCTTCATATGACCCCACTCTGAGTTTGAGACATGTATTTTTCAGTGTTTCTTGAGCTCACAATTTCCGTTCATGCTTTATTGTTATTGTTTCAACATTACCTTCAAACCTCAATGTATTTGCAAGTATAATTCATAATTGTCTCTAAAATATTCAGATAACATGTCAAACAAGACAAAAAGGAAATATTTTAAGTAGCTCTAACCTTAGTTCTTTGTACCCACTATAGTTTGCAAAGGAGAAAACATCACCAGCTTTAATCTCCCAATTTAAGTAATGAACAGAAGGTATTAATGTGCAATGTCTTTCCTAGCAGCATTACAGTGACTTGTTGCTGCACAGTTATGATTGAAGTTCTACTGGGATTTTCACCACAGATACTATGCTGGTACCTTTACCAAATTAACTCGTTTAATCCAGGTCAACCGTGCAAGAGATATATTGATAATCCTAAAATGCAGATGCGGAAATTAAAGTTCAGAATGGTTCCACTCATTATGTGCAAAGATCACATAATAAGTGGCAGCCAGTTACTAAAAATAGAATCACTATGAATCCTACCTCCACACTACCTCCATGACCACGCAGATGTCTTTTCATCCCACTCAACTATGTTGCAGTAGTGTCTAAGCCATTCATGAGTCCCAGATTTTATATGACAAGCTCTATTAAAAATATTCCATTCTATTGTCAAAAGAAGAGTTATATGCCCCATGGGGAGTTTAAAAAAAAAAACCATTGCAATAGCAGCAATGACAAATCAATTGCCAAATCTGCAATGTACACCTTTCTCATTATTGTCTCCTACAGTGATTTTAAAATATCACTCTTTCATACTCTTCCCCTCAAAAAGTGGAGTTGAATTCCCCTGCCTTTGAGCCTGGGCTGTGCTCAGTGAATGAATAGAATGCAACGGAAGTAATGGTGTGTGACTTCCCAAACTAGTCATAAAAGAAACTGTGGCTCCCCCTTGCTCTCTTGTGACTCTCTTACTCCAGGGGAAGCCAGCTGCCACGTCACAACACATTCAAGTAGCCCTGTGGAGGATTCCACGTGGATAAGAACTGAGGCCTTTCACCATCCTGAAGTGACTTGATCAGCCACAGTCCAGCCTTCAGATGACTACAGCCCCAGCCGATGTTCTTACTGCAGCATTATAAAAGACTCTAATCTAAAACCACCCAACTAAGCCACTCCTTAATTCCTGAACTTCAAAAACTGTTCAATGAAAAATATATGTTGCTTTAAGCTATTAAGTTTGGGGGCAATTTGTTATGAAGGAATAGATAATATGCCTGTATTCCTAAATTATGTCCTTTCTTATAACAAGGCACAAAAAAACAACTATCCATGACTACGAAAGCTGACATGAGAAAAAGCCAAATATTCTCCTTGGTCCAGGTACACTTAAAACACACTCATAATGTGAGATGCCCAGAGGGTGCTCACCTCAAGATCTTGCCCCTGCTCAAAAAAGAATGTAAGGTTGTTCCTTGACCAGTTGCATCATGCCCCATACCCTGTGGGATATGGAAGATGAGGTTGATCATTGAACGATTAAAAAAGAGCAAAGCTGTTATCTCTAAGAGTACTATTTTTATTCAATTATTTACTTATTTCATTATGCACCTTTTAAATTCCAAGTACCATCCTAGATGCTGGGGAATATAAGGCAACAAGACAGGTCGGTTTTCTGTTCTCTGCTTAACCTAACCTCTCTTAGTCTGTCAGACAATCATAGAATCTTGTTGCCTCATAACCAGATGCTACAGAGTGGCACATTCCAGTCAGAGGTATATTTACCATGAAGCTTAAGAAACTTGGGTTTCAGGAACTACCACTCTTAAGGTCCCTTAGACAGGCTCTGAAATGGGTTTTAAGAGTATGTACACAGGAGTTTTTTGTTTTCTTCCTTTTTTTTTTTTTTGCAAAGGTAAGATATTTTAACTACAATCAGACTATTGACTTTCTTCAACTCTTACCTTTTCGTGTGTGTGTGTGTGTGTGTGCACATGTGCATGTATGTGTGTGTTTTTGGTTTTTTTTTGTTTTTTTTAGCAGGAATTTATTGAGAAGACAGGAAAGCTCCCAGTGACAGCAGGAGGGGTCCCAACAGGTTGCCTATGTGTGTGTTTACTTTAGATTTAGAGAGTACAAGTGTATGTGTGTTACATGGACACATTTCATACTAGAGGGGATTGGGCTTCAGGTGGTCCATTCCCCAAAGAGTGAACATTGTACCTAATAGGTAACTTCTGAACCCTAACCTCCCTCCCAGCCTCCCCCGCTTAGTGTCCCCGGTGTCTATCATTTCCAACTAGCCATTTAGCTCCCAAGGAGTACTGTCTTTAAATGTCCTACGTCTATGTGATGATAGCCATCCTTTTGTGATAACATGCTGTATCACAAAGTTCTATACTTCAGTAACTAAAAATAGAATGTGTCCCTCAAGAACAGGAAGCCAATTATTTATTTGTGTATGTTATATTTCCCATTAAGTTGAAGGCAGAGTGAGTAGATGATGTGGAATACTCAGTGAGTTTCAAGAGTAAAAACCTCCCTTTGGAAAAGTGACCATTGTCATACAAGGTGGGAAGTGGCCCTGCACACTGAAAATCTCAAAAACAGCTAACAAGTGAAATGTCAACACTGTTCCAACATCATGAGACTAAAACACATCAAGTTCCCTGTCAACTAAAACATGTTTTGTTTTTCTGCAAATATCAGTCAGAAAGAAGAGCAACATAGACTTCTAAAGAAGACAGGCAGTGTGGTCAGTCTCTTCCCAACTGCTCCTCTAACTCTAAGGAGAGCATTACTTTCATAAAGATAATGTATTCTTTAGCAATGACCATTCATCCTATTCACCACTGTGGCTACTAAAAAGCTCATGTGTGATTTCTTAACAGGGCCCATCCTGGAAACAGTGACACACCTTCCCTGACCCAAACCATAGCAAGTTGCCAATATGAGGAGAATTTGAGGCATAATGCTTACCCAGCCCTTTGTGGACCCCAGTCTTGTCTTTGGAGTGCTTTCTTTTTCCTCGTTGCCCCAGGTATGGAAGGCCTCCTATCGTTTCAAAACACAGCTTCTTGTTGATGAAGAGGAAGAGGACGGCCAGAAGAACAATAAAGACCCCAACAGCAGACAAGAAGCCAATGGCTTCAGGAGTGACTGGTAAGAGAACACAAAGGAAAAAATATAACAATTAAAGTGACCCAAGTTTTGGTTCTAACAAATAATCAAGGCAATTCAGAATCTTTTATCAATTAGAAATAACAAATAAGCCGGGCTCGGTGGCTCAGCCTGTAATCCCGCGCTTTGGGAGACTGAGGTGAGTGGATTGCCTGAGCCCGCGGGTTCGAGACCCTCCTGGGCAAGCGAGACCTCATCTCTACAATAAATCAAAAAAATTAGCCTGGCGTGGTAGCGCACGCCTGTAGTTCCAGCTACTTGGAAGGCTGAGGCGGAAGGATCGCCGGAGCCCAGCAGGTCGAGGCTGCGGTGGCCGGGAGCGGCCACTGCACTCCAGTCTGGGCAACAGAGTGAGACTCCAACTCAGAAAAAAAAAAAAAAGGAAGGAATACAATGGAATGGAATAAAATAGAGTCACTAGAAAAGATTGCAGGATATTTTATGCAATTAGGATAAGTATTGTTTTGTGAGACTTTTGGTGTGTGTGTGTGTGTGTGTGCGTGTGTGCATGCACACACACACACGCCCACACACAAGTACTCTGAATTGGGATTTGGTATACATATATTTGTGTGTGTCCTGGTCAAAAAAGTTTGGTGAAGACTGCCATAACATAGCTCTTTGCCACAAACTTTTGGGATTCTAGGTTTAAAAAACAAAAACTAGAATTTTAACCATTCAATGCTGACCCTGTTATACATTTACAGTGGGATTTAAACCTGTGCCTGTTCCTCTGTTGGCCTGAGAGTTAGTTTAAATTGCTGTGTAGGGCACTATCCATGTATGCAGTGGTTTAGAGCAAGGGAAGGGAGTTTACAAGGAAAGCACGCCAAATGTGGAGAGGAACTAGGCAAATCAATTCTCAGGCCTTCAGGAACTGTGGACCACACCAGACTTTTCTAAATACTATGACAATTGTTCTTTTTGACACTGTTTGTCAACTGCTTTGGCATAAGGAGATAACCTGGGGTGGAAACAAAAAAATAAAAAAAATAAGTGAGAGATTTATAATGAAGCCTCTGGAGGTAGATAAAACCGCAGAGAGAGAGAGAGAGAGAGAGAGAGAGAGAGAGAGAGCTGGACAATGCATATGTGTGTGCATGTGTGTATATGGGTGTGTGGGTGTGTGTGTGTGTGCCAGAGAGATATTTAGAGACTGGAATTTATTTGAGGGTACCAGGGGGAAAAAGTGTTTTTTTCAGGTGAACAATTGCTAAAACCTTGCTGTCCACCCTGAGTCCTTGACAAGAGAAAAGGCTCAGAGACATGATATGATTCCACACCTACAGAATTCAACTGAGAGTCAGAAACCAGGAGTCCTTCCACTAGTTTGTTCTTGCCTCAGGGAAGAACTTTGTTTCTGATTTCTAGTAGAATATACAAAGGAATTGTTTTGAAAACCCAAGAGAATAACACCCTGTTCTGGAAATTACTGAGGAGGAACCAAAGTATACAGGGCCATGTTGTGCTTATTTAATTTGTTGTGTGATTATTTCTCCTGTCCTCTCTTGTAGGATACTCACTTTATTTCCAAATGCCATAGCTCGGAAATTACTGCTGATATTGATATTTATCTTAATTTTCTCGGTCATTTACTTGACTTCAGAAGACCTCACAAAGGTAGGAATTGTTTCCTTTTTCAGAATTTCACAGAAAGTCATAGTGACTTCATTTGAATGATCCCCTTTATGATGACAAGAAATAAGTTAAAAAGCATGTCCTCTTAGCTGGAGAATATGGATGAGAGGGTTCTCTGTTCAACATAAATCACTTTGACAACATAAACATTATTATTGTCTTTTTGGTGGCAAGTGAATTTGTGGCCATCTCTGTACTACTTGGCACTGCTAACCGTCCTGCCTCAGAACTCTCTCCTCTCTTGGCCTCTGAGACTGCAAACCAATTAAATCTCTGTTTCAGTCCTCTGCCTTCTTCACAGGGGTTTTCTTATTCTTTGAGTAGTTCAGTTAGTGTTTTGGGGGTCTTTCTTTTCTGAAACTTTCTTAACTGATCTTGCTTCCAGTTTGTCTTCTTCCCAACCATTTAGTACAAAAATAATCTTTAAAACATTCTGCTTTCATCATCTTCTGGTCCTGATCAAAAACCTTCACCAATGGCTTTCACCAATGACGGTACAAAGATCAGACTCCTTAGTTTAGCCATTGGGGGCCCTTCTAAATTTGAACTTTAGAAGTGTCTCTCTCACTTTTGTCTAATACATCCTTATCTCCAAGCTTCAAACAAGAAGCACCACAGTCTTGACCATTCAGACAATAGTATGAATTAATAAAAGAGCTCTCAGACCATTGCTCAGAAGGTTTCTTTTTCCGAGTCCTCTCTATAAATATGTGTTCTCTAGATTTCTTTCTCTGATCCTCTTCTTGGCTATGCGCCTGCCTTTTAATTAATATGCCCAGGTCCCATCCCCTACCAATATTAGTGTTTCTTAAAGTGAGGGCTGGGGGCCTTCTGTTTCATAACATAGGTGTTTGTACCTATGTGTGTAAAATGCAGATTTCTGAGCTTTACCCCAGAACTACTGAAATCTCTGGAGTTAAGCCTAAGATTACGAAGTATTAACAAGCTCCCCAGCTGATTCTTATGCATGCTAAAGTGTGAGCATCTCTGCCTATGTGCTTCCAGAGCTGTATCCTCTTCCCAGCCGCACTTTTGAATATGTCTCCACCTAAGTTTCCCACTAGCACTGCCAACACAAAAACACACACACTGACTTTATCCTCTCTCTCTCCACCTAAAAGATAGGTTTCAATATGAACAGTCTATGTTTGAGGTCCTTTAGGCCAACCAAGTAGAGATGTTTCTTTAATAGATTGTCAAATATATAGACCTGAAGCTGAGAAAGACCTGTTTTAGAAAAATAGATTTAGGAAGCATGAGAATATAAATGACATTCCTGAACAAAACAAACATACAGAATTGAATGGAAACAAATTCTGTGCTCTTTTTCTTAGCTCTCCGACCTGGTAATTTTTGCCACAGCCCATGTATTCAATCAAGATGAAACTCTACACTCCAGCCACCAGCCACTAAGTCTTATAAAGTCTACCTCCCAAATATCTCTCAAATCTATCATTTTTTCCCAACCTCATTGCCTTTCTTTAGCTCAGTCCTTTATCATTTCTCATCCAAAGTGCAGAAACACTATTCTAATTAATTCCCCTTCTTCTACTCTCGATCTACTTTAAGCATTCACTCAACAGATATTTGTTGAGTATAAACTATGTGTCAGGTATTGGTCTAGGCATTAGGGATGCAGAACTATAGCACATCACCTCTGTGTTCAAGAATCTGAAATTATATTTCTAAGATGAAAATCTGAATATGGCATTCAAACTACCTTTAGCAGGGCTCCTCCTGCAACATGGTGTGGCCCAAGCTCCTTGGCACAATGTTTCATTCCAGCTCTTTTATTTTTATTTTATTTTTCAATTTCCCCTTTTCTCTTTATTTTAAAAATTTTTCTATTTTGATTCAAAGAATACATGTGTAGTTTTGTTATATATGAATATTGTGGGATGTTGTGGTTTGGGCTTCTATTGAGCCCTTCTTTTAAGTAAAGGGCACAGAAACACACTTAGGCTGGCCTAAGACGTTCTTGCACTGGCTGTTTCCTTTGCCTGCTCTTTCTTCAGGTTTTTAAGTGGCTAACACTCTTATTTCTTTCAAGTCTTCGCTCATCTTCTCTATTTAATACTAGAAACAGCCCCACCCTCATTTTTAGCATTCCCCCTTACTCTACTTGACATCTTTTTTTGTGATAGTACTTTTCATTTTCTAAAATATTATATAGTTTATTTATTAATTGTTGTATATCTTGACCCAGTAACCTCCATGAAGGCAAGGACTCTTTATATATATCTATTCGGTGGTATATTCCAAGTGCTCAGAAGAGTGCCTGGTGCATTGTAGGTTCTTGATAAATAACTAGTAAATAATTAAAGAAAGATTATTCTGTGATCTGGGTGAGAGATCATGGTGACCTGAAATAAAGTACTAGCAATGAGGATGGGGAATAGTAATGAATTTGGGCAAGAATTGACAGCAATAGTGATTGCCTGTGGGAAGTGAAGAGATGAGTTGACCAGGAATTACATTCCAGGTTTGTATAGCTACATAGCTGGTGATGCCATTCACTGAAGTATTGGCCGGAGTAGGAGAAATAATTTTGGAACCAAAAGGCAGGTTTAGATATGAACAGTCGAGGTTTGAGGTCCTTTTAAGTCAAACCAAATAGAGCTGTTGCTTTAATAGACTGTTGAATATACAGATCGAAAGCTGGGAAAGAAGACCAGGTTTAGAAAAATAGGTTTAGGAAGCATGAGAATATAAATGACACCTGAAGCCATTAGAGTCTGTGACGCTTCCTCAGGTGAACTGTAGAGTGGGAAGAAAACATTGCAAATGATATAACCTCAAGGAACAAAATAAGTGCCAGGCTGAGAAGTGATTGGTAGGAGTGAGAGTGTACACATGGATAGAAGAAAACTTTTGAGATTGGTAGGGGTGGATAACAGGCAAAAGTTAAGACAGTAATTAGAGGCAAATAGGTGACTCAAAAAGTTTTTTTTTTTTAAATATAGGAAATACTCGAATACATTTAAATTTGTGTGGAAAAAGGCTAACAGAGAAAAGTAGGAAACAGGAAAGAAAAGATGTGGTTACATTTAAGTTGGGCAGGGTGACAGGAAGTTGAATTGCCATGTGACCATTCTTACAGATCTCTAAAGTTAAGCAGGTTCAGGAACAAAGGGATTTAGATGCTGAAGGACATGGACATTGAAGTCTACCCGGAGGGTGTCAGGACTTCTAGTGATAAAGAAGACTGGCAGCCAAGTTCTTTAAAATCTTCAGCAAATGAGTGAAAGAAAGCGATGGGTCAAAATGACACAGAAGAGGAGGGTTATGCAGTAATTAGTCATAGTTGGTCAGAGGTAATCATGGAGAACAAAAGATCTTAGGGTCTTCCGAAAAACTACTATCACAATATATATATATATACGTTTTTGAGATATATATGCGTGAGAGAAGACCTTAAAAAAAACCCTAAAATTTATTTATGAAAAATTGCATATTTATTCTTACATGTTTACACTTCAGTCACCTTCCAACCAAGCACTCTCTGTTTGATGCAATACACTTTTTGAGATACTTTCTCCACTGCTCAAAACGGTTTTGAACTCATTAATTTTCATGCCTTTTAGTACTTCTGCCATTTTTTGTTTCACCTCTTCCACATTGGCAAAACATTTCCCTTTGAGGACTTTTTTCATCTGGGGAAACAAAACCAAGTCACATGGGATGAGATCCGACGAATAGGGAGGGTGGGGTTTGGGGGTCATGCCACTTTTTGGTCAAAAACTGCTGAACACTCAGTGTGGCGTAGGCTGATGTGTTTGTACATCACCCATCATGAAATGGGCAAATAGGTTGAAAGAATCTCCAGAAAAAAAAAATTAACTGAAGCCAAACACAGCCTATCATAACAATGCTACCTGGTACACTGACACTGATGGGTTCCTAGAACACTTACCTAGTGGGGGAAGCCTGTACTACTACAAGGGGTTCATCCTCCAAAAAATAATTCTGACATTTTGGGGGACCTCCTTTGTATTTGAAGTGTGTGTGTGTGTGTGTGTGTGTGTGTGTGCGCGCGTGCGTGTGTGTGTTTGTATAAAATTCTTGTCAGTCCCTTCTGACTGCTCTAAAAGAATGCCTACCATTGACCGAGTGGCATATAAACAGCAGGATTTATTTCTCACAGCTCTGGAGGCTCAGAAGTCCAAGATCAAAGCACCAACAGATTTGATGTCTGGCAAGGGTCTGCTTCCTCTTTTCACTGTGTACTCATATAGTGGAATGGGCAAGGAAGATCTCTGGGATTTCTTTTATAAGGGCACCAATTCCTTGCATGAGGGCTCCATCCCCAGGAACTAATCACCTCCTTAAGGCCCCATCCGTCCCAAAGGAGGTTAGTTGTCTGTATGTGTGCATGTGTGTGTGTATGTGTGTGTAACAGATGATTAAATAGTGAGGCAACTGGGCCTCGGGTAAAATTGAACATAAACGCTGATCCTGGCCCTGCTATTGCTATTTTAAAGAGATTTTCCCAATTCTGTACCTAATTTTAAGGGTCTGGCACAAAACTCTTTGTTTTTCCTTGCTCATATTTGTGGCTTCTATATTGTGTAATTCTATTACATAATATTCTTGAAGTCACAGAAATGGAGAACCAGTAAGTGGTTGCCAGGGGTTAAGGAAGAAGTGAGAATGGGAGCAAAGCAGGTATGGCTAAAAAAGGGCAAAAAGGAAATGTTCTGAATCTTGGCTATATTAGTGTCAATATGCTGGTTGTGATATTTTACTACAGTTTTGCAAGATGGTACCATTGGGGAAACTGAATTGAGGGTACATGAGATTTCTCTATTATATGTAACAACTGCCTGTGGATCTACAATTATCTCAAAATAAAAAGTTTATTTTTCTCTTCTTTACTGTATTTCTATTGAAGTCAAAATCCTCATTATATACTAAATATTAGCCAAACAATATTTCCCTTAAGAGTTCAGAACACAATGTGGTGATCAGTTCGCTTTTGTCAGGGCTTGTTCAAATATTCCCATCTGGTCTGGGTGCCACAGGAAATATAGGGAAGCATATCCCAAAGAAGGCTGGGAAACCATTCTGCCCCATAATTTATGGCTGGAGGACCAAAAAGTAGAGCTCTCAGAGAATGAGAAAGGGTTGAGGAGACTGTAGAGAAAATAAAGCTCAAAAGGGCTCTTCCACAAAGTGGTGGATAAACTACTGGGCTCAACTCTGAGTTTAGTATGTGTCATTCTTACCTAAGTATCACACCAAAAGCAATGGGAATTTGACTACAGTCTAGATGACTGCCAAGGTAGAGTGGGGGATGCTATCGGGAGATGGTGATTAAAGGGTACACATTTTCAGATAGACAGGAAAAATACATTCTGGAAAGTGACAGTAGAGCATGACTACTATAGTTAATGATAATGTACTGTATACTTGAAAGTTGGTAAGAAAGCAGATTTTAAATGTCTCATCCAAAAAAACCTCAACTGTGTGAGGTGATGGGTATGTTAATTATTTTGCAATATATTTATATACAGATATATATCAAAATGTCACACTGCATACTGTAAATATATATATATATATTTTTATTTACACATTAAAAAAATCAATTATCTAACAAAATCTTTTTGTATCACCTCAAACCATTAAACAATAACACCCCGTTCCCCTTTCCCTGTGAAGCTATTCTTAACTTATCAGGCCAAGTTTGTGACAATTTCTTTCATGTACCCATGGAGTTAGACTTACATATCTGTTAAATGATTCACTTTTTGTATAATAAGTTTACATGTTTGTTTTCTCTCTAGGCTGGACTTTCTAGGACTATAGTTAAATCAGCTGCCAATAACATTTGTGTTTCTCCTTTTTATAATTTTTTATTAATAATGAATTCATTAAATGCTTATTGTTAAGATCAGTAAATAAAACAGAGAGTATCTTTGTTTGCCAAAATTGCCAGTAGAATAGAACTTTAAATCCACTTGGCTGAATCTAGATAGGCAAAAAATAAAATAAAATATTGACAAATCCAATTATAAAAAATACTGGAAAAATTAGAATTGAATATTTAGAAAATGAAAGCGTGAAGAACAGTCTAAGATTAAAAACAATAGAAGTAAATCACAAAATAATTTTTTAGTCCTTTAAATATAAGTATTAAATACTGCTAAAAATGTCAAGCAATGAAGTGGTAAAAAAAAAAAGTCTGCAAAATTGAGAGACTAAATGTTAAGATGGTTATTACATGAAGAACTGATATTGGTTATCACATGAAGAACTGATATCAATTGAGAAATAAAAAAAATTAAAATGCAAATAAAAATAGACAATTTTAAAGAAAATAGACAATTCAAAGGAGAAAAATATATTAGCAAAACAAGTATTTGAAGGAAAATAAAGTTGGAACACACTGATATTAAAATAAATATAATTGAAAATAATAGTAATCCTCTATTTTTACCAAACTATTTACACATAGTTTTAAGGACAATATTCTACAATTTAACCACAAATATTTAAATGGATGAATTTTGTAAGGGAGGTTTAATCAACTGAAATATCTGAGGACAACTTCAGTCTCTAGGTAAGCATGCAGCTATTCAAAATTTTTTCAGAAGGTGGATTTTTTAGTAATCTCTCATTCAGGCAATTGTCTAGAATATTATATATATATAATATATATAATAAATTATACACATTATATTTATATAATTGTTTTGGCATAATTAAATGTCCTGTTTCAGGAAAATATTTGACAACAGTTATGACAGAGGAAATAGTGTACTTGGGCTTCAAACCTTCATGTACAAAATATCAAACAGCAGTCAACTTTTTTTTTTTTTGAGTCGGAGTCTCACTCTGTTACCCAGGCTGGAGTACAATGGCATGTTCATGGCCACTATAGCCACGACCCAGTGGACTCAGGCGACCCTTCTGCCTCAGTCTTCCAAGTAGCTGGAACTACAGGCACGCACCACCGTGCTCAGCTAATTCTTCTTTTTTTTATTGTACAGATGAAGTCTCACCAAGTTGCCCAGGCTGGTCTCGAACCCATGGGTTCAGGCAATCTTCTTGCCTCCATCTCCCAAAGTGCTGTGCCGGAGTCTTGCTCCTACAGAGTCCGGGGTACCCCAAAGGTGGAGACGGCATAGGCGTTTGAGGGCACGAAAAAAAAGAGAGAGAGAGAGAAAGACTGGACACCCGTTAATGTGGATGCCGTTTATTGTGTGCTAGCAGCGAGCTTATATTTTTCTCTACAAGGGAAATAATCTCTGCAAGTTGTTGTCACAGAGCAAGTTAAAATCATCATTACAAAACAAATCACTTATAACAAATTACATGGATTTTTTGTGATGTTAAAACTATGCTTAAGTTTAAGTATTCTTCTCTGTGCTTGGCTAAGTTTTTTCTAAGGGTGGAGACTATTTTCACCCAAAGCAACATTATCCCAAAAACATTTACCCTGTAAAAAACAGTCCCCGCAACCGTTAATATAAAATCTTAAAATTATAAAGCTTCTCATTAAACAACTTTAAAACAGAACTTATATCCCAAATTAACTAATACATATTATGATCTTTCTAACAAATTTAACTCTTTATAAACTTAACTTCCTTATTCAAATTATCCAGGGAAACAGGTTATTTCCATAACAAAGTCTCTGGGGGCCAGAACAACAGTTTCTGGCCCAGGGTTTTGGAGCAGTCTTTGTGTGGAAGAATGTGTACCTGGGGACCCTTCCACACCTGGTGAAACACCAGGT
>CAUYQG010022896.1:0-20715 GCA_963574415.1 Tarsius wallacei
CAGACTGGAGTGCAGTGGCCACTCCCGGCCACCGCAGCCTTAACCTGCTGGGTTCTGGCGATCCTTCCGCCTCAGCCTTCCAAGTAGCTGGAACTACAGGCACGTGCTACCACGCCCGGCTAATTTTTTGATTTATTGTAGAGATAAGGTCTCGCCAAGTTGCCCAGGTGGGTCTCAAACCCGCAAGCTCAGGCAATCCACTCACCTCGGCCTCCCAAAGTGCAGGATTACAGGCTGAGCCACCGAGCCTGGCCGGGGGTAATATATTTTTAAAAATTGAATACATAATTTTTATTTGGATGCTGTTGATGAAAACAATTCATAAGAGAAGAAAATGTTAATGATGTTGAAGAAACAGAAAATAATTCTTAGATCTTTTTGAGGAGACAGGAAGGGATAGAATCTAGTGCATGACTGAGAGGTTGGCCTTATCAATAGTATTCAGTAGGAAGACAGAATATATGAGTGTGGTTGCTGGTACGTGGATTGGTGGGGTCATGGGAAGACTGAACATTCTTTTCTGATTGCTTTACATTCTAAAAGCTTCTTTTATTGTTAAACATAAACAATCCTTAGTAAAAGAAACAAAGCAGGAGGTGTCACACTTTCAGACTTTAAACTTTACTATAAGGCGACAGCAATCAAAACAGTCTGGTATTAGTACAAGAATAGGCATATGAACCAATGGAACAGGTTAGAGATTTCAGAAGGAAATAATCAGTTTTTCAACCAACTCATCTTTGACAAAGTCTCCACCAACTACCACTGGGAAGAGGAGATCTTATTCAGTAAATGGTACTGGGAAACCTGGCTGACTACATGCGGGAGACTGAAACAGGAACTCTACCTATCACCATACATAAGAATCAGCTGTAAGTGGATCAAAGACCTAAATATAAAACCTCAAATTATAAGAATCTTTGAAAACACAGGAGATACCCTTGCAGATATCGAACTAGGCAACCAATTTCCGATCAAAACCCCAGATGTCCATGTCACAAGAGATAAGATAAGACAAGTGGGTCCTCATTAAGCTGAAAAGTTTCTGCAAAGCAAAAGAAGCCATCAAGAGAGAGGGGAGAAAGTCCATAGAATGGGAAAACATACTTGCTAACTATATATCTGACAAAGGCCTAACATCCAGGATCTAAAAGGGACTCAAACGTTCCAAAAGGAAAAAAATCAACAACAAAAGACATGAATAGACACTTCTCAAAAGAAGATATACAAATTAAAAAGTGCTCATCCTCACTAATCATCAGAGAAATGCAAATCAAAACCACATTGAGATGCCACCTAACCCCAGTAAGAATGGCCATCATTAATAAAACAAATAACAACAGATGCTGGCTAGGATATGGAGAAAAGGGAACGCTTCTATACTGCTGGTGGGAATGCAAACTAGTACAACCTCTGTGGAAAATAGTGTGCTGATTTCTAAAGGAACTATAAATTGACTTTCACATGACCCAGCAATCCCCCTGCTGGGAATATACCCATAGGAACTCAAATCATTCCACCAAAAAGATACCTGCACACACATGTTTATTGTAGTACTATGCACAATAGCAAAAACATGGACCCAACACTACTACCCATTGAAACTGGACTAGATAAAAAATATGTGGTACATATACACAATGAAATATTACATAGCCATAAAGAAGGATAAACATATGGACTTTGCAGCAACTTGGATGGATTTAGAGTCGATCATGCTCAGTGATCTATCACAGAAACAAAGAACAGAATACCACATGTTCTCACTCACAAGTGGATCTTGAACATTTATCATAATACTATAAGAAAGGAACTGGCAGTATTGGGATACTGCTGGGGTGGGGGTTGGGGGACACAACATCAATAAGGGTACCTGATCTCAAACCAGACAAAGCAGGGACCAAAGGAAGGCCCAACCTTTACCTGTACAATGTACACTTGTATACCTAATCCTGAATTGTACCACAGATCTTTAAAATAAAATATTTTTTCAAAAAACCTGATGACTAGGCCATACCTTCAGAGATTCTCATTTCATTGTTCTTGGGTGGAGCTCAAGCATCTGTACTTTTAGGAATCCCCAGCTGATTCTGAAGTATAGTAAGGTAAGAACCTCAGCCTATGCAGAGCTTAGTAGCTTTTTGTGGATTTTTTAAAAAAATAAAATCTTTCTAATTTTGTCTTCTTAAAAGCTGAATCTGCTTCATTAATTTAAAAAATATTGATTGTAGTCACAGATGCAAAACATTCTTATTAAAAAAAAAAATAGGCCTCAGAAACGTACATCAAACATCAATGTATGGATCAAGGGGTGCTACCACAAGGAGACAGTATAGCCTTCAACTTGGTCAACAGTAGACTGCTGTAGGAACCCCAGGAATCTCACACATGTTCCTTCACAATCTCTTATGTTCCTTCACTTTCCCCTCTTCCAAAGTAATCATTATCCTCAATTATTACATCACGGTTTAATTTTGAACTTTAAATAAAATATAATAATGCAATATGTAAAGTTTTGCATTTCTGCCAACATTATGTGTATAGAATTCACTCACTTTGCTGCACATAAATGTAGTGTATTTATTTTTGATTCTATAGAGTATTTCATTGTGACATGAAACAATTTAATTTTCCATTCTACAGTTGATGGGCATTGGATTGTTTCTAGTTTTGAGTTTTTAGCTTGTTATAAATTTCACTATACAAGTGTAGGGGACATTTTTGTCAAATACATATCTAGGGGTGAAATTGCTGGGCCAAGGGGTATCCACAATAGGTTAAATTCAAGAGATATTGTCAATTATTATAATTTCTTTGTATAATTTGCAGTTCCATTGGCAGTGTATGAGTGCTCCTAGTGTCCCAGATTCTCTCCAAAACTTGGTGTATTTTAAGTTTTAAACTTCTTAGTGAGTGTGGATCTGATTTACATAGCCCTATAAATTAATAAAATTGAATACACTTTCATATGCATATTGACCATTTGAATTTTTTTTGTAAAGTGTCTACTCAAATTTTTTGTGCATTTTTCAATTAGGCTGCCTACCTATTTTCTATCAAAAGAAGTTCTTTATATATTCTGGATATGAGTCCTTGGTAATATATGTTGCAGCCATCTTCTCACATTCTGTTCTTTTACTTTCAAAAGTACTAATGGTACTTTTGAAGAGCTGAGGTTCTTGATTTTAATATAGCCCTATTTATCAGTTTTTGCCTGTATCCTTAATGTTTTCTCTATACTATAACATTTTTCTAACCCTTATTAAAAAGATGGTTGTTATAATCTAGAAGGTGTTTTGGTGGTTTTTCACATTAAGAACTGTAAATGACCTGGAATTAATTATGGCATGAGATGGAGGTCAAAAGTTTTATTATTTTATTATAATTTTTTCATAAAGAAATTCAATTTTCTCAGCATCACTTACTAAAAAAAAAAAAAACCCAAACAAACAAACAAACACAACTATTTCTTTCCCACATCTCTGACATATCACACCAGTCATAAAATAAATGTACATGACTGAGTAGGTGCCTTGGTCTATATTCCATTTTCTCACCTATGCATTTCTTTTTCCATCAGTGTCACATTGTTTTGAGCAATGTTGCAGTATAATCAGCTTAAAAACCATAACAAAGTAAGTCCTCCTACCATTACGTTTTGTTCTTATTTAAGTGATATATCTGTACCTAGCCCATTGCATTTAGTTATACATTTTGGAAGTCGTTTTTATATTTCAACAACATATGAAATATTGGTGCAGATTAAATTGAATATATGGATCAATATATTCAATGGATCTGCTTATGAGTGAGAACATGTGGTACTCAGTTCTTTGTTTCTGTGATAGATCACTGAGTATTATAGACTCTAAGTCCACCAAGTTCATAATTTTGTCCTTTATGTCCTTTATGCTGCGAAGTTCATAATTTTGTCCTTTATGGTTGTGTATTATTCCATTGTGTACATGTACCACATTTTTAAAATCCAATCTTCTTTCGATAGGCAGCACGGTTGCCTATTTTTGCTATTGTGAACAGTGCTTCAATAAACAACGTGTGTAGGTATCATTTCATACAGTGATTTACGTTTCTCTGGGTATATTCCCAGAATGGAATTGTTGGGCCATATGGAGGGCCGATTTTTAAGTCTTGTAGGAATTGGCATCTTTACAAATAGTATCTTCCAAGCTATGACATAATATATCTCTTCATCAATATAGTTTTCTTTAATTTATTTCAAAATGTTTCCCAGTTTTCTGTGTAAGATTCTTACACATTTTTTATTAGAGTTATTCTTAAATATCTAATTTTTATTGTTATCAATGGCATCTTTTACAATTTTCATTTTCTAATGATCTGATTTTTTATATAGAAATATGCATATTTTTGTACCAAACCCAATTCATATTTCTAGTAATTTACCTGTAGATTGTTTTAGAATTTTTTGCATACAAAATTATATATTTTGATAAATTACAGTTTTATTTATTTCCAATGATTACTCCTAATTTTTTTCCTGTCTCATTGTACTGGCTAGAATCTCCAGAAAAATATTATACACAAGTAGTGTTAATGGATAGCCTATTTTTATGCCAGATATCAAGTTTTCAACTTTTCATCAATGGATAACCTATTTTTATGCCAGATATCAAGGAAAGTTTTCAACTTTTCATCAATGGTTATGATGTTTGCTGTAGATTTTTCTTTAATAGAAGAAACTTTTCTTCTAGTCATAGTTTTCCAAGAGTTTTAACCTTGGATGGATGTTGAATTTTATTAAATACATTTTTTCCATTTTGAAATTATCAAATGATTTTTCTTTTATAGTCTGTTCACATAGTGAACTACTTTGATTTATTCTTAAAGGTTAAATTAGCTTTGTATTTCTGGAAAAATCTCTACTTGGCTGTTATTGTATTATCATTTTTCCATATTGCTGGATAATATTTGCTATTTTTTAAAGGAATTTTTTATTTGCATTAACAAGTAATGTGGGTCTGTGATTTTCCTTTTTTTTTTTTTAATATTTTTGTCATTTGCTGTCAAGGTTACAGTGGTCTCTTCATGATGAAGTGTCTTCTTTTCTATATTCTCTGAAATAGTTTCTGTTAATGTCATTATTTCTTTCTTAAATGTTTGATAAAATATAGGTGCAGCCATCTAGTCTTGAAGTTCTCAAGTGAGGGTTTGTGATTGTATATTCCATTTCAATAATAATTACAGAACTATTTGGATTTTCAATTTATTCTTCTTTTCTGCTTAGGTTATTATGAATTTGTATAATTCATTAACAATTTTCAAACTTAGCCATAAGATTATTCATTTTATGATCTTTTAAATTTTATAAGATCCCTATTATTTTATTTTTTGTATCATCTATTACTGCTTTCCTTATTTTTTATCAGTTCAATTAAGGAATTAGCAATTTTATTAATCTTTTCGGAGAACAAGCTTTGGGCTTTGTTGGTTTTCTCTGTTTGATTTTTCTATTTTATCATTTTAAAAATTTATTGTCTGAATTCCCGGCAAGATGGCAATGGGACAGGTCGGACTGTGAAAGTCTCCACAGGAGCGGGTGTCCCTAAAGACTCTGCGTGAGTGGCTGTGTGCCGGTGGGTGAGTGAAAGCCCGTCTGAGGGGAGGCTTTGGACATGCACCTGGGGTCCTCCTCTGGAGGTGACTGCAACCCCCATCACCCTGAGATTAAAGCCCCTGGCGCGCAAGATCAGCTGCTGCTCTGGGACTCTCCTGAGAAATTCAGCTGATCCTCCTCACCTGGAGTCCGGCCCACACCACCTGTAACAGAAAAGTGGCTGGAACCCGGGATCTGTGGAAAAATTTTTTTCTCCTGTCACTATTAAGGTTAATGCTATTTTCTTTTTAGCATCTTATTTTGAATATCTAATTCAATTCATTCTAGTCTGTCTTCTTTTCTAATAATTTATCTCTAAGCATAACTTTCCATCCTGCCAATTTTGAAATATTGCATTTTCATTATCATTTAGTTCGAAATAATTTCTAATTTCCATTGTGATTTCTTCTTTGAGACAAGGGCTACTTTGAGAAATATAACTCGATTTTCTAAATTTACGAGAATTTTTCTTTTTGTTATTTATTTATAATCTATGTGTTCTAGAGTTAGAGAATATACTCTGATTTTGGGGCTATAACATTTCGTCAACATATTTCAATGTCAGTAAGATGGCAGAACAGGACTTCTCAGCATTTGTTTTTTGTCAGAAACAGATCATCTATCCGTTCATGATAGCAAAAGCCAGCGCTGGGCAGGCCTCCACAGCTCTAGACTCAGGCCCTTCTCAGCACCAAGAGGGATCCAGTGGCTCCAGGTTCCAGGCCTACCTGAAAGACTCAATCTCTAGGCTCACCCCAGTGCCAGGGTAACCTCAGTGGCCTAAGGATCCAGACTATATCAAGGCATATTATAATTAGATTGTCAAAAATCAAGGACAAAGAGGAAAGAACCAAGAAACATAATAGCAAGAGAGAAAGAAAAAAAATCATGATGCAATAGAAAACAATTTTTAAAATGGCAGTAGTAAGTCCTTACCTATCAATAATTATCTTGAGTATAAATGGATTCAAAACTCCAATCAAGACATAGTGTGGCTGAATAGAAACAAACAAACAACAACAGCAACAACAACATACATTCCAACTATCTGCTGCCAACAAGAAACTCACTTCACCTTTAAGGACACACAGATTGAAAGTGAAAGAGTGAAAAAAAGATATTCCATGTGAATGGAAGCCAAAAGAGAATAGGCAGTACTATATTGATATTAAATAAAACAGACTTTAAGAAGAAGCAAATAAAGTTATTATATAATGGTAAAAGGATCAGTTTATTTCCTTATTCTTCAAGAAGCTATACCAACTGTAAATACACGCATTTAATATCAGAGCAACACAATATATAAATATTAATGGATCCGAAGAGAGTGATAAACTGCAATTCAATAATAGCAGGGAACATCAACAATCTGCTTACAACAATGGATGCATTATCCAAACAAAATCAATAAGGAAACATTAAATTTGAACTATATTTTAGGTCAAATGGACCTTACAGATATAACATTCCATTTAATAGCAGTAGGATATAAATTTTATCAAGTGCACAAGGAACAATCTCCAGGATAGATCATATATTAGGCCACAAGTCTTAACATGCTAAAGAAAATTGAAATAATATCTAGTATTTTTTTCCAACCACAATGGTATAAAACTGGAAATCAGTAACTGAAGGAATTTCAGAAAATCTATGAATACATGGAAAATAAATGACATGCTCCTAAACAACCAATGGATCAAAGACAAATAAACTTAAAAACATCTGAGATGAATGAAAATGAATGCAGAACACACCAAAACTTATAGAATGTAATGAAATAAGTTTTAAGAGGAACATTTTCAACAATAAATGCCTATATCAAAAATGAAGAAAGATCCTAAGTAAACAGTCTAATATTTATTAGACTGTTATTTTTTTCATGTATTTAGGAATGATCCTAAATAAACACTCTAATGTTTCTTAGAATGTTTGTTTAGAAAATAAAGAAGAAAACTAAGCCCAAAGTTAGCCAAAGGAAGGAAATAATAAAAAAGAGGGAAAATTAATAAAATAAAGGCTAGAAAAATATAGAAAAAAGCAGAGTAAATAAGAATTTTTTTTTAAAAAAAAGATTAAGAAAACCAACAAACATCTAGACTTAGAAAAAGAGAAAACTCAAAATCAAAAATGAAAAAGGGGACATTACAACTGATACAATAACAATACAAAATACCATAAAAGATTACTATAATAATGATATATCAGCAAATCCAATAACCTAGAATAAATTGATAAATATCTAGACTCACACAACCTAATAAGACTCAATCAAGAAGAAATGGAATACCTAAACCGACCAATAACAAGTAAGGAGATTGATCAGTAATAAAGTCTCCTATTAAAGACAAGACCAGTACTTGACAATCTCAGTGCTGACTTATACCAAATATTTAAATCATTAAAATCAGTTTTTCTTAAACACTTTCAAAAAATCGAAGGGAAAAATACTTCCAAATTTATTTTATAAGGCCAGCTTTACCCTCACACTGACATCAAAGAAAAACACTATAAGAAAATGAAATTACATACCAATATCCCTGATGAACATAGATGCAAAAACATCAACAAAATACTAGCAAACCAAATTGAATAGCACAGTAAATAGATCATTCACCATGATCAAGTGGGAATTATCCTGAGATGCAAGATGGTTCAACTGATGCAAACCACTAAATGTCATAAACTCCATTAACAGAATGAAGAATAAAAAATCATATGATAATCTCAATAAATCCAGAAGAGGCACCTGGCAAAATTAAGCATTCTTTTTTGATAAAAACTCTTAATATATCAGATATAGAAGAACACAATAAAAGCCAAACATGTCAGCCCACTGCTAGTCTCATATTCAACAATTCAAAAAAAGGTCAGAAATAAGAATGTCCATTCTCACCACTTCTATTCAACATAGGACTGGAAGTCTTGGTCAAAGAAGTCAGGCAAAATGAAAAAATAAAAGATAACCAAATATGAATGGAAGAAGATAAATTGTATCTGTTTACAAATGATATGTTCTTACATGGAGAAAACCTTAAAGACTCCATCAAAAACCTTTTAGAACTAAAACCTGAATTCAGGAAGTTGTAAGATACAAAATCAATGTACAAAAATCAGTAATGTTTCTATATACTAACAACAAAATATCTAAAAAAGAAATTTAAAAAAATCCCACTTAACAATAGCTACAAAAAATTTAGAAATAAACTTAACCAAGATGGTGAAAATCTATACACTCAAAATTATAACACATTGGTGAGGGAAGTTGAAGACCCAAGTAAATGGAACTATAGACCTCATTCACGGATTGAAAAAAATTAATATTGTTAAAATGTGCCTACTTCCCATTGAACTCTACGGATTCAATGCTATATCCATCAAAATTTCAATTTCATTATTCACGGAAATAGAAAAAACATTCCAAAGTTTGTGTAGAACCCCAAAAGACCCTGAGTAGCTGAAGCAATATTGAGCAAAAACCAAACCAAACCAAACCAAACCAAAACAACAACAAAAACCACAAATCTGGAGGCATCACGATATCTGACTTTAAAATGCATGCCAAAGCTATAGAAATCAAAACACCATGTTACTGGCATAAAAACAGACATCTAAGACCAATGAAATATAATAGAGAGTCTAGAAATATATCCACATAATTACAGTAAGTTGATTTTTTGACAAAGGTGTCAAGAATACAGAGTGGAAAAATAAAAGGTTTTAAAATATATGGCTCTGAGAAAACTAGATCTCCAAATGCAGAAGAATGAAATTAGACCCTTATCTCACAGCATATAAAAAAATAAGCTCAAAATGGATTAAGGATGTAAATATAAGACCTGAAACTGTAAAACAACTAGGACAAAATATAGAAGAAAATCTTCATGCTATTGGTCTGGGCAATGATTTTTGCCTACTATCCAAAAAGCACAGGCAACAAAAGCAAAACTAGATAGATGGAATTATATCAAACTAAAAAACTCCTGCACAGCAAAGGAAACAATCAAGAGAGTGAAGAGATAGCCTATGGAATGGGAGAAAATAATTACAAACCATATAACTGATGAGAAGTTAATATCCAAAATACATAAAGAACTCAAATTGCTCAAATTAAACATTATTTTAAAATGGGCAAAGGACCTGAATAAACATTTCTTAAAAGAAGACATACAAATGGCCAACGAGTATATGAAAAATACTTAACATTATTAGTCATTAGAGAATGCAAATTAAAACCATAGTAAGCTATCACCTCACACCTGTTAGTATCTAAGAGATGAAAGATGACAAGTGTTTGCAAGGATGTAGAGAAAGGAGAACCAATGTACACTCTTGGTAGGAATGTAAGTTAGTGCAGCCATTATGGAAAACAGTATAAACATTTCTCAAAAAATTAAAAACTATATAATCCGGTAATTTCACCACTGGCTATATATCCCAAGAATATGAAATCAGCATGCTAAAGTGGTAGCTGAACTTCCATGTTCCTTGCCATATTATTCACCTTAGCTGAGAAATGAAATCAACCTAAGTGTTCATCAATGGATAAATAAAATGTGGTATGTATTCACAATGGATTACTATTCAGCCTTAAAAAAAGAAGGAACTCTTGTTACTTTCCACAACATGGATGAACCTGGAGAGTGTTAAGTGAAATAGGTCAGGCACAGAAAGACAAATACTGCATGATCTCACTTATATGTGGAGTCTATAAAAGTCAAACTCTAGAAGCAGAGAGTAGAATGGTAGCTCCTGGGGGCTGGGTTGTGTGGGAGCTGGTCAAATGATACAAAATTTCAGTTAGAGTGGAGGAATAAATTCAAGAAACTTGTAGTACAATATGATGACTACAGCTAAAAACAATGTATTGTAGCCTTGAAAATCCTCTGAGAGGTTATGTTCTCACAACAAAAAATATGGGAGGTTATGCATGTTAATTAGCTCTACTGAGTCATTCCTCAATGTATACATGTTTCAAAGCATAATGTTGTACCTAACAAATATTTGCAATATTTGTCAAAAGACGAATGAATTTATTAATATAAAAAAGATTTTTTTCATGGTCCAGTTCACAATGAATTTTTAGAAATTATTTTTGTGTGCTTAAAAATAACTTTCAGAATAATGAGACTAGGCTTTTACTGTTAGAGTAAGAAGTTATAAATAAGAGGAAAGACTAGAATAAACACTATGATGCTAGATTTGAGCCAGAAAATTCAGTGTGAGCTCATATACAGACATGTCTTATTTGTTGTGTTTCACTTTATTTTAGTTTTTGTGTTGTATATTTTACAAAATAAATATAATGTGGTATGTATTCACAATGGATTACTATTCAACTTTGGGTTGAACAAATCTGTTGGTACCATATTTTCAGCAGAATGTGCTTACTTCATGTCTCTGTGTCACATTTTAGACAATTCTTACAGTGTTTCAGGCTTTTATCTATTTTTTTTTTTTAATGAGATAAGGTCCCACTATGTTACTCAGGTTGGTCTTGAGAGCCTCAAGAGATTCTTGTACTTCAGACTCCCATCTAGCTGAGACTACAGGTGCACACCATGCTGGCTTCAAATATTTTCATTATTATGATTTCTATTATTATGCTCTATATCAATGAACTTTGATATTACTATTGTAATTGTTTTGAGGTGCCATGGAATGTACCTTTATAAGATGGCAAACTAAATTGATGAATGTTGTGTATATTCAGATTGCTCTACCTATCAGTCATTCTTCTGTCTCTCTTTCTCTAATCTGGTCTCCCTATTGCTTGAGACACACAATATTGAAATTAGGCCAATTAGAAACCCTACAATGGCCTCTAAGTGTTCAAGTGAAAACAAGAGTCACAAAATAATTGAGCTTAGTGAGGAAGGCATATTGAAAGTGGAGATAGACTGAAAGGTAGGACTTTTTGTGCCAAATAGTTAACCAAATTTTGAATGCCAAGGAAACGTTCTTGAAGAAAAGTAGAAGTGTTATTCTAGTGAACATCAAAATGATACAAAAGCAAAATAGCTTTATTATCGATATGGACAAAGTTTTAGTGGTCTAGATAGAAGATTAAATCAGTCTCAAAATTCCCTTGAGTTAAAACTTAATTAGAGCAAAGCTCTAATTCTCTTCAATTCTATGAAGGCTGAGTGACAAAGGTAAGGAAGATGCAGAATAAAAGTTGGAAGCTAGCAGAGAGGTTAGTTCATGAGGTTCAAGGAAAGAAGCTGTCTCCATAACATAAAAGTGCAAGGAGGAACAGCAAATGCTGATGGAGAAGCTGCAGCAAGTTATCCAGATCTAGCTAAGATCATCAATAAGGGTGACTATACTAAAGAACAGATTTTCAAGATACACAAAACAGCCTTATAACTTTCATAACTAGAGAGGAAAAGTCAACCTTTAATGCTTCATAAGACAAGTTACTTTTTGGGGGGGGGTGCTTTCAGGTGAAGCTGATGCTCATTTACTATTTTGAAAAAGGAACACTTCTACACTGTTGGTAGCATTGTAGAGTAGTACAATCTCTGTGGAAAACAGTGTGGTGATTCCTAAAAGACCTAAAAATTGACCTTCCATATGACCCTGCAATCCCCATTCTGGTAATATACTCAGAAAAATTTAAATCACTGTATGAAAACGATAACTGCACACATGTTTATTGAAGCACTATTCACAATAGCAAAAACATGGAACCAACCGTGCTGCCCATTGAAAGAAGACTGGGTAAAAAAATGTGGTACATGTACATGATGGAATAATACACAGTGACAAAGGACAAAATTATGAACTTCGCAGCAACTTGGTGGACTTAGAGTCTATAATACTCAGTGATCCATCACATAAACAAAGAACTGAGTACCACATGTTTTCACTCGTAAGCAGATCCTGAACATTTACCGAAATACTATAAGAAAGAGATTGGCAGTAGTGGGAAACGGCCAGGGGAGGGGCACATTTCATCAATAAGGGTATCTTATCTCAAACCAGGTGAAGTGGGGACCAAAATGAGGCCTAAACTTTATGTATACAATGACCTTTTGCATACCTAACCCTGAATTGTACCCCACATCTTTAAAATAAAAATTAAAAAACAAAAAAGAATCATGCTAAATCTACTCTGTGTCTGCTCTAGAAATGACAAAGCCTGGGTGACAGCACATCTGATGGCAGCAAGTTTTCCTGAATATTTTAAGCCCACTGTTGAGACCCACCACTCAGAAAAGATTTCTTTTGAATGATTACTACTCATTGACAATGTGCCTAGTCACCCAAGAGCTCTGAAGAAGTACAAGAAGATGAATGTTGATTTCATGTCTGCTAACACAATATCCATCCTGCTGCCCATGGATCAAAAAATAATTATGCCTTCCAAGTCTTATTTTTTGAGAAATACATTTTATAAGGCTGTAGCCACCATTCTTACTGATTTCTCTGATGGATCTAAGCAAAGCAAATTGAAAACATTCTGGGTAGGTTCAGACATTCTGGACACCACTAAGAACATTTGCAATTCATGAGAGGAAGTCAAAATATCCACATATGCAGAAGTTTGGAAGAAATTGATTGCAACCCTCAAGAATGACTTTGAGGGATTCAAGACATAAGTGAAGGAAACAACTGAAGATGTGGTGAAAATAGCAAGAAAACTAGAATCAGAAATGAAGCATAAAGATGTGACTGAATTATGGCAACTATGATGAATCTTGAACAGATGAAAAGTTGCTTTTTAAAGATACCTGCACACACTTGCTTGTTGCAGCTCTATTCACAATAGCAAAAACACGGAACCAGCCATGCTGCCCATCGAAGCTGGACTGGATTAAAAAATGTGGTATATATACACAATGGAATATTATGCAGCCATAAAGAAGGACAAACATATGGACTTTACGATAACATGGATGGATTTAGAGTCTATCATACTCAGTGATCTATCCCAGAAACAAAGAACAGAGTACCATATGTTCTCACTCATAAGCAGACCTTGAACAATGATCATAATACTATAAGAAAGGGATTGGCAGTAGTGGGAAGCTGCCAGGGGAGGGGGGGGTAGGATTGGCAGTTGAGGGAAACTGCCAGGGGAGAGAGGGGCACACCTCATCAACAGGGGTCCCTGCATAATGAACATTTGTATACCTAACCCTGAATTGTACCCCACATCTTTAAAATAAATAAACAAACAAGTAAATAAATAAATAAAACCATAATGGCTTATACAATCCCCCCCCGGAAGAAAAGTTGCTTTTTATCAATAAGCACAGAAAGGTTTCAAGAGGTGGAACCTACTCTTGGTGAAGAAGCTGCAAATGTTATTGAAATGACAGTAAAAGATGTATAACACTGCACGAACTTAGTTGGTAGAGCAGTAACAGGGTTTGAGAGGGTTAAAGACATTCTATTATGGATAAAATGCTATCAAACAGCATCACGTGCTGCAGAGAAATATTTCATAAAAAGAAGAGTCAATTGATGCAGAAATCTTCATTGTCATTTTAAGAAATTTCCACAGCTACCCCATCCTTCAACAACCACCACCCTGATTAGTCAGAACCCACCAACACTGAGTCAAGACCATCCGCCGGCAAAAATATATGACTTACTGAAAGTTCAGATGATCGTTAGCAGTAAAGTATTTTAAATCAAGGCTTATACATTGCTTTTTTAGACATTATGCTATCGTACACTTCATAGACTACAGTATAGTGTAAACATAACTTTTATATGCACTGGAAAACCAAAAAGTTTCTGCAACTTGCTCTATCATGATATTCACTTTATTGTAGTGATCCAGAACTGAACCTGCACTATCTCTGAGGAGTGCTTTATGTAAATATTTTCTCAGCTCTTTTCACTGAAAGGACCTAGAAACACCCCAGTAGCAATGAACAACTGCAGTGCCCAGATCTTTGTCTTTAAATGCCATTTTTGAATTAAAGGAACCAATACTCCTTGGTGAAATAGCTGACCTCAGGATTGAGGAAGCAAAATACAAAATGAGAGTAGCCAGGCACAGTGGCTCCCACATATAATCCTGGCTACTTGGGAGAATGAGGTAGGAAAATCACTTGGGCCCAGAAGTTCAAGCTCGCAGTTACCTATGATCGCCCCACTGTGCTCCAGCCTGGGCAACAGATCAACCCCATCTCTAAAAATAAAAGAGACTGAAGCTTGTGAGGACAGGCTAAAAAACCAAAACCTAACAAAAATAACAGGGGCATATCAAAAGGATATAGCAGCCTGTCTAACTGCTGGAGCAATTTGAGTAACAAATCATAATATTAAATTATGACCCCTAAATTAGGGTACATATCCATGAATTCATACTTATATAAATAAATGAAGCTTAGTTCTCCTCCCTTTGAGTGTGGTCAAGACTTACTTCCAAAGAATAGAGTTTGAGAAGAGAAAAATAGTAACTTTACAGTGAAGAAACCTAAGAGATAGTACATTAACCAAATGACTAAGTTTAACCCCAGCAGTCTAAAATTTAGGTAATAGTATTATACCAATTTATCGTGGTTATGTAAAATGTTAACAATAGGGATGCCATGTGAAGGTTACATAGGAACTCTCTGTCCTATCTTTGCAACTTTTCTATAAATCTAAATTTATTCACAAATAACGTTTAAAATCTTCTAATTTTTTTTGTCTGATTTGTGTTTTGAAATGTAGAAAGTTGGTATAGTGGTAGTAATTCCATGATACAAATCTGTGTGCATCTATAACATAATCTCAAATTATGTAAAGTAAAAATTGACACAGAGATGTAGGGAACTACACAGAGAAGTAGAGAAATCCCTAATTACACTGGAAGATATTTTTGCTAACTTTTCTATATCCTTATAAAAGTTTTCCCTTTTTAGCAGCATACAGTTGGACCTGAAATATATATTTTTAAAGAGTACCTGATCTCAAACCAGGCAAAGTGGGTACCAAAGGGAGACCCAAACTTTACCTGCATGATAACCACTTGAATATCTAGTCCCGAATTGTACCCCACATATTTAAAATAAAATAAAATATTTTAAAAAAGAAATATATATTTTAAATGAGTATATTTAGTCAATAATGTGAATTACTGATTCATTGGGGTTTAAATGTACTATTCTTTCCCTTATCCTAACTATAGCATGTTCACTCTTCCTCTGCTTTTTGACTTTATTTGAATTGTTATTTTGATCCTTATTAGCTTGGTAATTTTATAGTCTTTTACTCTTCTTTTAGTGGTGTTTCTAAAATTTACATCATGCATCCCTGGCATATAAAGTAAGTACTTGGTACTTTTATCCTTTTCCCAGACAATGTAAAAATGTAAATCCTTAAAATACTTTATTCTCTTTTAGGCTTGTATGGTATTTTTATTTTTGTCTGTCTCTCTCTCTCTCTTTTTCTCTCTCTCTCTCTCTCTCTCTATATATATATATATGCGTCTTTTTTATTTATATATATATTTATATATATATGCATTTTTTTTTTTTAATTTGAAGTCTTACTCTGTCACCCAGGCTGGAGGACAGTGGCACACTCACGTGTGACCCGTCTTGACAGCTTGTTCTCAGGCAATCCTGCTGCAGCCTTCCAAGTAGCTGGAACTACCGGCATGCACCATCAAGCCTGGCTAAGTTTTCATGATTTATTGTAGAGATGAGCTCTCGCCAAGTTGCCCAGGCTGGTCTCGAACCTGTGGGCTCAGGCGATCTTCTCACCTTGGTTTCCCAAAGTGCTGGGATTATAGGTGTGAGCCACCGTACCCAGCCCATTTATGTGTATCTTCTTAACAAATACACACACACACACACACACACACACAGAGAGAGAGAGAAAGAGAGAGAGAAGTGTCTCACTCTGCACCCAAGCTGGAGTGCAGTGGTATAGTACAATCACAGCTCATCGCAGCCTTGAAGAGATCCTCCTGCCTCAGCCTCCCAAGTACCTCCTAAGCTCAAGGGATCCTCTTGCCTCAGCCTCTCAAGTGGCTAGAACTACAGGTGCACACCATCAAGCCCAGCTTAGATTTTTAAATTTGTTTTTAGACAGAGGGTCTGCTTATGCGGCCACACACATATAATTTTTAAGCTCTAGTATACTCTCATTATGTTGCAGAACCAAATTTCATTCAAATCTTTACACACATGTTTATCATTCTTATTGCTCATCATTCCTTTATGAATTTCTGAGCTCCCATCTGGTTTCATTTCTCTTTTGTCTGAAAAATAGTTTTTAGGCTGGGTGTGATGGCTCACCTATAATTCCAACACTTTGGGAGGTTAAGGTGAGGGGATTGCCTGAGCTCATGTGTTCGAGAACAGCCTGGGCAACTTGGCAAGACCTCATCTCTACAATAAATCAAAAAATTAGCCCTGTGTGGTAGCACGCCTGTAGTTTCAGCTACTTGGAAGGCTGAGGCGGATGGATCGCCGGAGCCCAGCAGGTTGACGCTGGGGTGGCTGTGAGCGTGCTACTGCACTCCAGCCTGGAAGATGGAGTGAGACTCCAACTCAAAAAAAGAAAAGAAAAATAACTTTTAGTATTTCCTTTAGTGCAGGTTGCTGGAGCTCAATTTTCTAAGCTTTTCTTCGTCAGAAAGTATCTTTTTGTACTTTCACTTCTGAAAAATGTTTGAGTACAGCATTCTGGGTTGACAGTTATTTTCTTTCCATGCTTTGAAGTTACTAATCCTGTGTTTTCTGGCTTCTATTGCTTCTGTTGAAAAATCTCCTGCAGTTTAATTCTTGGTCTTTTCAGATTCATCTCTTTTTGTACCTTATGTGATTATAATGTTTTCTCTGTTTTTGGTTTTTAACATTTTAGAACAATGTGCCTACTTTAAAAATGTATCCTGTTGCTGGTTCGCGGTGCTTCTTAAGTCTGCTTATTTGATCAATTTTGGAAAATTCTCAAATATTATAGCTTTATTTTACTTTCCTTCTGAGAAAGCAAATTGCAAGCATGTTAGATAACATGTCTCTTATTTTTGCCTCTTTGTCTAATTTTCATACATATAATTTCTACCTGCTTTGTCTAGAATGTTTTTTTCTACCTGCCTTCTAGTTCAATACTATTCTTTCTTGCTTTGTTTAATCACTGCTAAACTTATCCAATGAAATTAAAGTTTTGGACATTATATTTTTCAGGTCTAAAATTTTCTTATTTCATTTTATAGTTTTCGGTGCTCCCTTGAAATTTTTGATCTTGTGTTACATTGTTTAAACGTATTAAGCATAGTTACTTGATGTCTCATGCATAGTAATGCTATTTTATGGGTTCTGCATGCACTTATTTTATTTTCTGCTTATTTTCTCTTTTAAATTCATGTGGTATTGTTTCTTTTTATGTATGTGTTTTTTGACTAAGGCTGCATAATATATGCAAAATATATATATTTTTAAAATTTTGAGAGTGGTATCTTTTTTCAGGGTGTACATGTGTTTGTTTCTGGAAGGCGGGTAGGGGTGCTAGCAATCTGCATGATCTAATCCAATTCTGGGCTTGCTTTATTCTTATGGTATAGTTGGTGTAATTCCAACCCTAATTATGTACAATTTACCAAGATCCCTTCTTCTTGGTTAGACATAGATTCCAATATTTGATCCCCTAGACAAGCAAGGCTAGTGAAAGTGCTCTTCTGCTCCTCAGTCTCTCAAATGTCTCTTCCTGAATAGGCAAAAGTCCTTAGGGTAGATGCCAGACTCAGGAGTTTTCTGGGGTTCTTTTTCCCCCTGGATCATATGCCACAATTATCCACTACTTTACTAGATATATTTGGCTTTCCAAAAAATTTCAGGCAGACTTTTTTCAGATTTCATGTTACTTTTTAATGCAGGTATTATTTAGTGTACTTTCACTTGAAATAAATTATTTGTTGCTTAAATTTTCCTAGTCTGATATCAGAGGTTTGGGGAACAAGAGGAGGTGTTAAAAAGTCAATCATTATAATGAGAAAGTAAGTGGACTGATTAATTGCAGCATAATACTATGGTAATATAGTATCATATTATATTTTACTTAGTATCATTAAGAGAACACTTGGAGTTTTTGGTTATCAATATAAAATGGCACCAGAGAATGTGGTTATGCTTTCCTTTTGCTATGTACTTTTGTTATGCAGGTGCAAAGGGCAGAGATGGCTGGTTTTATCTGGATTTGTGGTATTGTCTAACTAGTCCAGCAAACACTAGGAGGGGTAAATTAATCCAGGTAAGTAGAGAAGAGAGGAGATCATGGAGGTGAGAGAGTGTGAAAAGTGGTGGATAAATGGATTGAAAGTCCCAATGGGCCTTGGCTTGCTAATGGAAGAGAACTAGAAAATGTTAGAGCTCAAAGAAGAATTCATGGAATTGAAATAGTGGAGAGACTATGGTTATTAAGAAGAGCTGAGGTAGATTCACAAGAGAAAATCACTGGGTCACTGAGATAAGGTGAAGAGAAGATTGAAGACTGAGAGCTAGAATATTGGAAGGGTTGCTTATGTGCATATGGAATGGCCAAGAGTTAAGATGAGGTAGTTTTGGCATAATAGTGAGCCATGAGAAGTGAGAAGAAAAAAGAAAAGACAATTGAGAAAAAAATCTTGGAGATGGTAGGAAACACGAATAAGAGTGGTGAGTAATATAATCTCATAAGGCTATAAGCAGAGAGAATACTTTGGAAGCATTGATGAGATCAAGTTAGACAAAGACTCCACATCTAGTTTTATTTTCTTTTTTTTAAGGAGTGGGCTGAGGGAGAAACTACTTGTACCACTTGGGAAGGCTACAGGTCTATAGATTTCAATTAATTCTAGAAGAGGAACGACCCTTCAGAGAAAAGTTTGAGGTTATGGAATATTTTCATGATGAACCAGAGATTCCGGTTGACCCTGAGGAAGTTTACTTATGTCTACACTATTGTTGGGAATAAGTAAGAAAATGTGCATGCAAGCATTAAGTATACCTAAAATATGGGTTAAATGTCAGAGTCCTTACATTCTAGTCAAATATCAGTTTCACATTGCTTAGGATGGGTCTACAATGTGTCGAGACAGAAGGAGAGTTTTGACAGTTTCTTTTGACCTCTTAAATACAAGCACTAACCGAGTATGAGCTCTTTCACCACACACTGTGCAATTCTGCATGTAAGCCTCAATTAGAACGTCTTTGGCAGCAAATAACAGAAAATACAACTAAAATGGCTTAATTTATTATTTATTAACTCAAACAACAAAAGGTCTTCTAGTAGGGTGACTTCATGTTTTTTTAATTCGGGGGGTCAATGACATCATCAAGGTCATAGTTTCATATTTTCCATCTTTGCATTCTGCCGTGTTCAGCATTTTGGATTGTTTTCTTATGCTGGCTCTCTTTATTCACTCAAGATAGCAGATGCAATTGCAGCCACCACATCCAGATAATCTAGAGAAAGAAAAAGGAACATTTCCCCCTGTAGGTGACTTTTTAACAGTGAGGGGAACTTTTCACAGCCACTTCCTCTCATATCTCGCTGTTCAGAATTTCATGCTATGTTCACACCTAGAGCAATGGGGCCCGTGACTGGTTCAGACCATACGGCATCCACTCTCTAAGGCTGTTGCCTTCCCCCGTGGAAGACATAGCTATGTGTTGAACAAAATCAGGTTTTTGTTAGCAAGAAAGAGAGGGACAAGGACTATTGTTGAGGCATCCAAAGGTGTACTTTGCTCTTCATCCTTTTGTCCTTCAAACAGTTGTTTCTAATATTATTTGTCACAGTTATACTCCGTCTCTCGATCTCAAACTTGCTGACATGTTATTCTACGTATAGACATATGCAGATATAATATATAGATAAGTATAGAGTGTATTAATTTTCTATTGCTGCCCATAAAATCACCACAAGTTTATCTGCTTAAAATATCGTGTATTTGATACTTCACTGTTCTCATGGGTCAGAAATCCAGGCAAGCTGGTTCTTTGGCTCAAAATCTTACAAAACTGCAGTGAAATGTTTGGGCACACTGGATTCCAGGGTCTTTTTCAAAGTTCATTCAGTTTGTTAGCAGAACTCAGTTCCTTGTGGGCACAGTCATAAGGCGCCCATTTTCTTGTTGACCATTAGGTAGGAATGGC
>CAUYQG010022897.1:0-21162 GCA_963574415.1 Tarsius wallacei
CAGGACACTGAGCCAAGCACAGGTACCAAGCACAGCTGACAATTGAGAAACTCACCACACCAAGGCTATATATAACCAAAGGAACCGTACAGTGCCTAAGTCAGCCCCTGCCAACCAAAAATAAGAAGAAATAGTCTACCCAAATAAAAAGGAACAAGAAAAATAATTCTAACATTAAGAAAAAACAGAGTTCTCCAACACCCTTCAAAAGACCTCACCAACTTTTCAGCAATGATCCCTAATCAAAATGAAATTTCAAACATAGAATTCAAAAAGTTTATTATAAAATTGAATGAACCTCAGGATAAAACTGAATACAAATGTAAAAAATTAAAAAAAAAAAAACCCACATGACTATTCAGGTCATGAATGAAAAATTCTCCAGAGATAGACATTTTAAAAGACACCAGACTGAAATTCTGGAAACTAAAGAATCATTTAGAGAAGTACAAAATGTAGGGGAAAGCTTTACCAGTAGACTAGAACAAGCAGAAGAAAAGATCTCAGAACTTGAAGACAAGGCTTTTCAATTAACCCAATCAGCAACAATACAAAAAAGAATTAAGAGAATGGAACAAAGTCTCCAAGAATTACATAATCCCCAATATGGGATTGTGTAAAATGTCCAAACCTAAGAATCATAAGTGTTCCTGAGGAAAAAGGAAAGCATCAGGTTTGGAAAATCTATTTGAGGAAATAATGGAGGAAAACTTACCTGGCCTTGCCAGAGATCTAAACATCCAAATACAAGAAGCCCAAAGAACACCCAGAAGATTCATTGCTAAAAGGTCATCCTCAAGGCATGTAATCATCCAGTTATGCAAAGCTAACATGAATGAAAGAAGTTTAAGAACAGTGAAGCAAGAGCATCAAATAACTTACAAAGGCAAAATTATCAGACTAACAACAGACTTCTCAGAAGAAACCCTACAGGCTCGAAGGGATTGTAGATCCATCTTCAATAGCCTCAAACAGAATGACAGTCAACCAAGGATTTTGTATCAAATAAAACTAAGTTTATAAATGAAGGAGAAATGAACTCTTTCCCAGACAAGCAAATGCTGAGGAAATTTGTCACCATTAGACTGGCTCTACAAGAAATACTCAAAGTTCTAAATACTGAAACAAAAGGATGAAAAACACCAGTATAAAAATGCTGGAAACCATAAAGCTCACAGGTCTTATAGAACACCAACACAATAGAGAAATAAATAAATAAATAAAGTAGCCAGATAACAACCTGCATGATGAATGGAATAGTACCTTACATATAATTACTAACTCTGAAAATACATGAACTTGCCCCAATAAAAAGATATAGACTGGCAGAATGGACTAAAAAAAATCCCCAAATACCTGCTGCCTTCAAGAGATCCACTTAACTCACAAAGACTCCAATAGACTCAAGGTAAAAGGGTGGGGAAAATGTTCTATGTGAATAGAAAGCAAAAATGAGCAGAAGTAGCCATTCTCATATCAGATAAAACCAACTTTAAATTAACCATAAAAAAAACACAAAGATGGTTATTATGGAATGATTAATGATCAATCCAATAAGAAGACATAACAATTTTAAATACATATTCTCCTAACACCAGAGTCCCTAGTTTTATAGAAACAAATTCTACTAGACCTAGAAAAAGAGATAGACAGCAATATAATAATAAAGGGAGACTTCAACACTCCACTGATGGCAATAGACATAAAGGCTGGCAACAAAAACAACTGGTGTTTAACTGAATACTAGATCAAATGAAACTAACAGACATCTACAGAACATTCCATCCCAAACTACAGAATGTACATTTGTCTTATTAGCACATGAAACATTCTCCAAGACAGACCATATGTTAGATCACGAATTAAGTCTCAGTAATATAAAAAAATCAAAATCATATCAAGCACCATCTCAGATCACAGTGGAATACAACTAGAAGTTAACTCCAAGAAGAATTCTGACCTCAAACAACCTGTTCCTGAATGATCCTTGGGTCAACAGTGAAATCAAAACGAAAATTTTAAAATTCCTCAAAATGAATAACAACAGTGAAACAAGTTATCAAAACCTCTGTGACACAGTCATAGCTTTGCTCAGAGGAAAATTTATAGCTCTTAAGGGCTACATTAATAAGACTGAAAGACTGCATATTGACAACATAACATAACACCTTAAGGAACTAAAAAAAAAAAAAAAAAAAGGAAAGAAAATGAACAAACAAAACCCAAAGCTAGCAGCAGAAAAGAAATAATGATGATTAGAGTCAGAACTAAAAAAAATGAAAATTAAAAAGAAAAATACAAAGAATCAATGAAACAGAAAGTTGGTCTTTGATAAGATGAACAAAATTGACAGATCACTAGACTAATTAAGAGATGATGAAAGAATATTCAAATTAACTGAAACAGAAATGAAAATTACAACTAATACAAGGGAAATTCAAAAGATCATCTGAGACTATTATGAACAACTCTATGCAAATAAACTAGATAATCTAGAGGAAATGAATAAATTCTTGGAAACATACAACCCCCCAACCTTGAATCAAAAAGAAATAGAAACCCTGAACAGAACAATAATGAGTAGCGAGAATGAAATAGTAATTAAAATTCCCCCCCCCCCCCCCACCAAAATAAGTTCAGGACTGATGGACTCATAGCTAAATTCTACAAGGCCTTCAAAGAAAAACTGGTACCGATTGACTGAAGCTATTATTCCACAAGACAGAAGAGGAGGGGATCCTCCCTAACTCATTCTATAAAGCCAGTATCACTCTGATATCAATGCCAATAAAAGATACAAGAAAGAAAGAGAATTACAGGTCAATTTCTCTTATGAACATAGACATAAAAATCCTCAACAAAATATTTAAAAAATGAATTCAACAGCAGACCAAGGGAAAAAAAAAAAAAAACTACTTCAAACAAGTAAGTTTTTCCCAAAGGATGCAAGAGTGATTAAAGATATCCAAATCAAAGGCCTAACATCTAAGATCTACAAGGAACTCAAATGTGCCGAAAGGAAAAAAACAAACAGCCCCTTTAAAAAGTGGGCAAAAGACATGAATAGACACTTCCCAAAAGAAGATATACGGGCACTCAACAGACACATGAAAATGTGCTCAGCGTCACTCATCATCAGAGAAATGCAAATCAAAACCACATTGAGATACCACCTAACCCCTATAAGAATCGCCATAATTAATAAAAGAAACAACAACAGATGCTGGCTAGGATGTGGAGAAAAAGGAACACTTCTACACTGCTCGTGGGAATGCAGACTAGTACAACCTCTTTGGAAGACAGTGTGGTGATTTCTGAAAGAACTAGAAATTGACCTTCCATATGACCCAGCAATTCCCCTATTGGGAATATACCCGGAGGAACTCAAATCATTCTACAAAAAAGATACCTGTAAGCATATGTTTTGTTGCAGCTCTACTCACAATAGCAAAAACATGGAACCAACCGTGTTGCCCATCGACGCTGGACTGGATTTTTAAAAAAATGTGGTACATATACACAATGGAATATTATGCAGCCATAAAGAAGGACAAATATATGGACTTTGCAGCAAAATGGATGGATTTGGAGTCAATCACACTCAGTGATTTATCACAGAAACAAAAAACTGAGTTCCATATGTCCTCACTCATAAGGTGACCTTGGACAATTATAATGCTATAAGAAAGCGATTGGCAGTAGCGGAAAACTGTCAGGGGAAGGGGGGATGGGACTGGCAGTTGAGGGAATCTGCTAGGGGAGGGAGGGTCATACCTCATCAACAAGTGTACCAGCATGATCAATGTTTGCATACCTAACCCTGAATTGTACCCCACATCTTTATAATGAATAAATTAAAAAAATAAAAATAAAGATATCCAATTAATAAATGTGATCCACTACATAACCAAACTTAAAAACAAAAATCATATGATCATTTTAATAAATGCAGAAAAAGCATTTAATAAAATCCAGCATCCCTTCATGATAAAAGCCATCAGCAAAATAAGCATAGAGGGAACATTCCTCAACATAATAAAAGCCATATACAAGAAACTCACAACCAATGTCATCCTGAATGAAGAAAAGTTTAACACAATCCCGCTCAGAACTGGAACAAGGCAAGGATCTCCACTTTCACCACTCCTATTCAACATAGTACTGTAAGTCCTAGCTAGAGCAAGAAAAAGAAATAAAGGACATCCAAATTGGAAAAGAAGAAATAAAATGATCTCTTTATGCTGATGATCTGATATTATGATGTTATACCTAGCGAATCCTAAAGACTTCTCAAAAGGCTCCTGAACATGATAAATGAATTTGGTAAAGTCTCAGAACACAAAATCAACTCATACAAATTGGTAGCATTGCTATACACCAACAGCGACCAAGCTGAGAATCAAATCAAGAACTCAATTTCATTTATAACAGCAGCCAAAAAGTTAAATACCTAGGAACATATTTACCAAGGAGGTAAAATATCTCTATAGGAAGAACTACAAAACTCTGATGAAAGAAATTGTAGAGAACACAAACAATTGGAGAAACTTCCAATGTTCATGGAATGGAAGAATCAACATTGTTAAAATGACCATATTATCCAAAATAATCTAGAAATTCAATGCAATCCCCATCAAACTACCAACTTCATTTTTTCACAGAATTAGAAAAAAAAATCCTAAAATAAATATGGAACCAAAAAAGAGCCAGAATGGCCAAAGACATCTTAAGCAAAAGGAACAAAGCAGAAGGTATCACATTACCTGACTTCAAATTAGACTACCAAGCTGTAGCAACCAAAACAGCTTGGCTACTGGTACAAGAGCAGTTATGTGGACCAATGGAACAGAATAGAGAACCCTAGAGAACCCCAAATACCTATAACCACTGATATTTGACAACGTAGACATAACATACACTGGGGAAAAGACACCCTAATTCAACAAATGGTACTGAAAAAATTGGATAACTACATGCAGAAAAATGAAACTTGATCCCTATTTCTTCCTATATACAAAAATTAACTGAACAGGGATTAAAGACTTAAATATCAGACCTGAAAACACAAAAATCCTGTAAGAAAACCTAGGAAACATTCTTCTGGACACCTACCAAGGGAAAGAATTTGTGGCTAAAACCCCGAATGCAAATACAACTAAAAAATAAACAAGTAGGACTTAATTAAACTAAAAAAATTCAGCACAGCATAACAAATAATAAACAGAGCAAATAGGCAGCCCATGAATGGGAGAAGATACTCGCATACTATACATCTGACAAAGGACTAGTATCCAGAATCTACAAAAAACTCAGACAAATCACCCAGATAAGCAAATAACCCCATTAAAAAGTCTGCAAATGACATGAACAGACATTTATCAAAAGAAGATGTACAAATGGCCAACAAACATATGAAAAAAATGCACAACATCACTCATCATCAGGGAAATGCAAATTAAAACCAACATGAGATACCACTTTACACCAGTCACAATGGCTACTATTAAAAAACCAAAAACAGTAGACGCTGGCATGTTGTAGAGAAAAGGAAATGCTTATACACTGTTGGTGGGAGTGGAGGTTTGTACAATCTCTGTGGAAAGAGGTATGGCGATTTCTCAAACAATTAAAAGTAGGTCTACCGTTTGATCCGGTAATCCCACTGCTAGGTATCTACCCAAAGGAACAGAGGTCATTACATTAAAAAGACAACTGGGCTCACATGTTTATCGCAGTACAATTCACAATTGCAAAGATGTGGAATCAACCTAAATGTCCATCAACTGACCGGTGGATAATAAACATGGGATATGTGGTATGTGTGTGAATGAAATACTATAAAATACTAGTTAGCATCAAAAAGAAAGAAATAATGTCTTTCACAGCAACCTGGATAGAATTGGACATCATCATCCTAAGTAAATTAACTCAGGAACAGAAAACTAAATGCCGTATGTTTTCACTTATGAACAGGAGCTAAGCTAAGAATCAGCAAAGACAGAGAATTGTATAATGTATATTAGAGACTCAGACATGGGAGGCAGGAAGGGATGGGGATACAAAATAATCATCTATTGGTTACAGTGTGCACAAATGGGGATGGTGGATACTATTAAACCCCAGACCAAAACTGTTTTTACCCTCCAAAGCTATTGAAACTTTTCAGAAATTTAAAAAAGAAAAACAGATATTCAAAGAAAGCAGAAATAAGGAAATGAAAAAATACAAGAACAGACGATAAAATAGAAAAAAGTATTCATAAAACCAATAAACTATTCTTTAAAAGATGAACAAAATAAATAATTCTGTATCTAAACACTGATGTGAATGCTTTATATTACATTAATTTGTTAAAACCTCACAACAACCCTATATAGTAGGATCTATTAAGAGATAAGCATTAACATAGAAATAAACATATGAAATAAATGAAAATAAACATTAACATATAAAGACAAAGGAGAACATGCTCACGAATACAGTAGAGATTTTCCAAAGTTCCAAGGACAGTGTTTTGCTTAGAGATGCATTGTTTCAATCTCCACCTCCATTTTCACATAATGTTCTTTCTCCCTGTGTCTCCATGTCTCATATGCTCTTTGCTCATATGGACACCTGCAATATTGGAGTGGGGACCATCCTGCTCTAGTTAACCTTATTTAACTAGTTATATCTGTACTTGCCCTATTTCTAGATAAGGTCATATTCTGAAGTTCTGGGGGTTAGGATTCCAGCATACATTTGGGGAACACAATTCAACCCATAACAATTCCAAAATTCAAATAATTGTTTAAGAACATAGAAGATGTGTGTGAATGAAATACTATAAAATACTAGTTAGCATCAAAAAGAAAGAAATAATGTCTTTCACAGCAACCTGGATAGAATTGGACATCATTGCTACCCAAAACCCAAAGAACATTAGTATAGCAGACCTGTTATCATATGGACCTATGGCCAATTTTAAGATTACTTGACTAAGCAAGTAAAACTACATACTATTGGGAAGAGTGGGGGCATCTCAGTAAGAAGAGAATGTGCATGAAGCGTTTATTTGAGAATGGGGTTTGTGTTGGATGGTTTGGAGAAGGTATAAGGAAGTGGGTATTTGCTCAGGACTGGATGATGTCAGGAAGCAGAGGCAATTGCTTGGGGAGTGATTGGGGGGTCATGGGTGATCTTAAAAATTTTTATCTAAGAGGAATGAGGAACAGAGTGGGGCTAATTCTGTAGCTTGCAGAGAAGCAATACTCACACATGTCAGCTGGGAAGGGGGATATTTGGTTGTTTTTGTGGTTTTCATGGTGTTTTTGTGTTGGTCTATGTCATTCGATGGCCTTGTTTTTGTCTCTTTCCATCACAGGCTCAGTTACCTCATCCGATAAGGTTCTTTGATATCATACTCACCACTGTCCATTGCTCTCACCAGCCAGTCACTAGCGGACATCTCTTAATACACTTTTTCTCCACCCCACCTGAATAAGTAATAAAATTTACCATGATCATAAATAGAAATAAAGATGTTCAACCTACTTAAATTAATGAATGAAATCATTCTGTGGAATAAGAAGACATGGTAAGGACTATGGCAAATTTGAAAGTGTATTCTTCTGGCTAAAGGCATTAATATTTTCAGAAAGACAAACAATTCATTTATGAAATGAATTCATTCTGCAATCTATAACTAAGGTGATAACACTTTCAAGTTTGCTTGAAACAATGCGGACCTATTTCTATTGTCTTACCTTCCGATCTGATTAGAATTTTCTCCAGATATTTTACCAAAGTATTAATTTTAATTAAATTACATTCATAATAAGCCAGAATTCGTTTGATGATCCTCCATTGTGTACTTCCAGCATCTACCATAGTTTCATCTAATTGTGTGTCATATGTATGTGCAGTGAATAGTTTTCATTCAAAATGGGATTAATTCAGGAAATCAGTTGTCAACCCACACAGTTATACTGTATCCCTGCCATGATTGGTGAGATGCACAGAAATCCCTAGAACTCTAGCTCGTGGGGTGGGGTCAGCAGGAAAAATGAGAAATTACAGGTTAGATGTATTTGAAAATTGTGTGGGAAATGGAGGCACAGCAGGCAGCCATAAAGTGGAGAGAGTCCGAAGTGAACTAACTCAGGAACAGAAAACCAAACACTGCATGTTCTCACTTATATGTGGAAGCTAAACTAAGGATTTGCAAAGGCATAGAGAATGGTATAAAGAACACCGAAGACTCAGAAGGGATGAAAAATCATCTGTGGAGTACAATATGCACAGGTGGGGGTGATGGCTACATTTATAGCGCATAACAAAACTATTTATACCCCAACAAAGATATTGAAATTTTCTAAAAATTAAAAAGAAAAAGGAGAGAGTAATCTGAGTGCTCTTACTTAGTGACTTTATAATTTACACCAATTTCGGTAATATTTGTGTCCCTTTCCCCCCATTAATTTATTTTCAATCATTTATTCATATTATTATGAATTCATGAAGTTGTTTTCTCTTTTGAGTTAAAAATCCAATAATATGATTGGAGTTCCTTCTAGGATTCCCACTTTGCTTATGTATTACTTCTCAGAAAATGAGAAACCTCTCTCTCATTATCTGCAATATATTTACTTCTTTGTTCAGGCCTAGTATACATGTCAAGCAGTTTTAGAGTTGTCAACTCATATCTTGTCTGGTAACATTTTAATACTGCGGCAGACATTTTTTAGCACAACAACAAAAATGGCATCTACACTCAATTAAAAATTAAAGACTGAATTTTTTTCCACAAAAAAATTAATAATAAAATTTGCTAGTGGTTATTTTAAAAAGACAGTTCCCAAAGATGATGTCTTAACATTTGCACATTCAGAAGACATTTTTAAGTATAACTCTGTGAAACTTTACTTTCGTTTTGACCAATTAGTAAATGAGATTTTGCTTATTTTTCAAATCCAAGTTGTTGTTTTTTGTCATATTCTCCAAGTTAAGTAATAGTTGTTTTGGGTAAACTCTATTAAAAGAAGACACTAAACAAACTGTATTATATTAACAACCATCACATCCTACAAAGAGAAACACCAGTTAGGATAATTCCAGTAATGGTGATTTTTAAACAATATTTCATGGAATCAAAGAAAAACTTTTTATTCTCTCAAAGATGAAATAGTTGACATTTTTCATGAGCGCTTCTGTAAATTTAGCTTAAAAGTTTAACATTGATAACTGGTAGTATCGATGTATTACAGTGGTAATATCAATTTATCAATTTTGTGGCAAATTGTATTGTGGTAAAAACAATGTCTTTATAAAATCAAGAAATCTTAAGAACAGAAACTATCCTAAAATTGGTTTCAGTGCACATAAGATTCATAACTGCACACAATAAAGCTGCAGTGTTCTAGCAATTGAAATAGAAGCTGGAGTTTTTCAACTTCAAACACACAGACACATATTTGTAATCGGTTAGAATAACTGTACTACAAAGATGAGAAGATGACGGTGAGATTGAAAATGATGCAATACTTCAGTACAGCAATATCTACTTTCTCTCTTTGCTGTCCATAATCAATCTGATTGTAGAAATGTTTTGCTTATAAAGTACTTTATAAATAAACTTAAGAGTCCTTAAATGCTATTTAAACTTTTGTGAGTCCTTTAGATTTGGGGGTTCATTTTCTTCAGACTTAATATGAAATCTTGAATAAAAATGTTCAGTAAACACAGTTGTTAAAAAATGCTATCTTTTAAAGATTTTAGTGAATTGCAATTATTGGAAACAAAATTTGGAAACTGAAAGACGCTGATACTGATCCATATAAAAGCAAGAGAGAAAGTAAGGAAATTAAAGAGCAGTTGTTTAAACAATATACAAAAATGTATACTGAAATTCTATAATTTAACTTTGGGGTATGTTGGCTAGTTAGGATCGGTATGTTATTGGAGTTCTAACATTTAATTGGATAAATTATGTTCTGGAATGCCTATGATTTTGTAAGATCTAAAGTTGGTAAACATTTAAAATATCACATGAGCATTTTATACACTTAAAAAAAATGTTTGTTAAAGAGTAGACTCTAAGAGACGGCTAAGATTGAATATGCCTGAAAATGTCTGGGTTAAAATATATGTTAACACACAAAAAATTTATTGTTGAGAATATCCTCTACTTAGAATTTGCTCTAAGCTTACCAGGCATATAAAAAAAAAGGATGTTTCCACAACTGAAAATAATATAATCTATGGAGAAGATTCAACTAATGGTATTACAATTTTAACTTTGTTAGTCATAAAAAGCAACTTAGAAAAATATTTCAAGCAATTTTATGAAAATAATGAGATCATATTTGAGAAAAATATGAATGACGTATTAAAGAGCTAAGTAATTACAGCTAAGTAATTCCTGATTACAGCTAAGTAGTTTTTTAAAGCATGTGATTTTAAAATGGGAATTTATACTGTCAAGGGGGCTCATACTACCTCAAAATATGGCATGTTGACAATTAAGAAAGTCATAGAGGCAAGAATACTAGAAATAATTATTCTACCTATTTTATTCTTAATGTTCAAATAATCAATATAAACGTTTTTGCAAATTATATTAAGGCCGATAGATGTATGTTCTTTTTATTTTTAAAAAATAATTTTAATTATCTCGATTTAGATGACATATTTTTAAATTAAATTAAATTAAATTATTATTATTACTTTTCATTTATGGCCAATTTGCCAATCTTTTATTAGGGTTCTTAATTTTTTTATTTTTTTTGTTAGTATTAACTTTTTATTTTAAAGATGCAGGGTATAATTCAGGATTAGGTATACAAGTGGTCATCATACAGGTAAATTTTGGACATCCTTTTGGTCCCACTTCACCTGGTTTGAGATCAGTTATCCTCACTGATGTTATAGATGACATATTTTTTTGATCAGCCTTTTTAGGACCTTCTACTGTCTATATATTTTCCAACATTTGCTGTAAAGAAAACCCTGAGAACTTTCACTTCTTGATAAAACTAGTGCTATCCCACTCTGCTTCATTAACCTGTCTGGTTTAAATCTTAGTTCAAAAAGCATTTCTTAAAAACGTGCTACATTTAGTCATGTGGTATAATCTTTGCTCTCAGCTCTCAGAAATAATTTGTTTTTCTTTTCCTGGTGAAAGTTATGTACATGAAGCAACCGAGTGAATACAAATCAGTACAAAACAGCATCATCAAGAGCAGAAATGAACTGAAAGGTGCAGACAAATTCACACTGGCAGAAGGGAAGTAAAGTTATGGAGAAAAACCAAATTTTCTGGGAGCGAAAGGTGGACACCGTGAGTGAAGTCAGGAATATGGCTTTCTCTGGGTAGTCAATAGTTTTGGCAATAAAGTGCATACATTGCAAACAGTGTAGAACGTTGAGGGTCTAGATGGTCATGATTGAGAGATTAGGAGAGGGACTTGAGATTATGGCTATATACTGCTAGATGAATACATTGCTAGAGAATGGGGATATTCATATCTCAGAAGACTCTGAGACATATCAAGAAATCTAAACTGAAGGCCCTGGACCAGCGGAACGAATGCAAGAGTGAAAAAAAGGGACAAATTTAATAAGGATTCTGAAAAAAAGAGTTGGGAGAAGTGGTGAATTATCTTACAGAAGAAACATGAAGGTTTTTTAAAAATGCAATTCTTTATGGTTGTTTAACTCAGAGGCTTTTCACTAACTAGTCTAGGATCCTTGATTAACAAGATTATCCCTACATAAACCTGAAAAAATATAGATAGAATCATACAGTCAGAAGATGTGTATTAGTAGGCTCACTTAAAAATTGTAACAAAAACACAAAATAAAATTTCTAGATAGAGAGATACTTTAATGATTCTATGAAATTAGCAGTCAGTCCACATGACAGGAATGTTATCAGGATGACCCTCAACTGAGTTGTACAGTGTGTAAAGCTTTCACCATTAGTCACTCACAGTGAGTTGACAGGCCGTGTTAAAATGCAAACAAGGTAATTCGTGAAACCATTAGGCTCCATTAACATCTTGAACCAACTTCCTTGATGGAATTAGCCAATTTATTCTAAGGTACAAGAAAAAGGGGAGTGCTGGCAAGAACAACAGAGAGATTTGTGTGTGTGGGAGGATTAGCAAAGTAATCAGAAGGAGAAACCCATCCTGTGGGTTGTGTCTAGTTTCTTTGTGCTGTTGCCTAGTTTGGACTTGCGCTGTGGATCTTTCTTCCTTCTAGGTTTTTGAGATCCACTCACTTTGTCTTCTGGGAAGGTATATGACATAGGATAAAAAGACTGGATTGGAATCAGAAAATCCAATCCCAATCCAAGTTCAGGCACTAAACCGTGTCATGATCTCAGTTACTCTCTCCTTAGCTTTTATTTTTGTAAAATAAGGATCTTAGACTAGGTAAGTAATGCCTACTCCAGCTACTCACATGTACAAAATAGTTACATTTTTATTTTCACAAGCTTTTATTTTTTGTTAGCAGTGATTTTTTTTAGTACAAGAGAGAAAGAGTTTTATTTTTTTAAAAAAGACAACTTCTGACTTTTATCAAGAAAATCACCCATCTGTGATTGAAGTGCCAATGGTGTTTCAAAATCATGTTTTCAGACTCTTTTACAGATTAGCCATGTATCTTGGTTTATGATGAAAATCTATAGAACCTACATATGCATAAGGCAACTTCAATTTTCCCTATAATCATATTTCACTCATTACAAAGTCCCAATATATATTCCATTAGACATCTAACTGTATGACAGATTTTACTTCAGACTAACTGTTACGTTATCATTGAAGTTGTACTAAATCTACAAATATTTTAGTCTTTAATATACATGTTGTCAAAATGCAGAGAGATTAAATTGATAAATCTCTTCCTATTGCATCTTTTCATTTTTGTGAATCATAAGCAACTGTCAAGTCTCCAGAGTTTCATAAAATTATCATCCTGCTATCAAAAATAAAGTTACTTTTCTGATGACTTACCTTTGCCTTTTCTTACATAGAGAATTACTTACAGGAATACTACTTAGAATATCAACTATGCTTTCAAATAAGATGAAGCTGCAGTTATATGCAGGAGAAAAGTGGAACTAGGATTGTTTGGTACAATGTGACATGCCAGGAGATCTGATACCTGATGCATGCTTATGGACTACATTGAAAGTCATTATGTAGAATGCATTTAATTTTTAATTATCTTTTTATTGGTAGCGCCTCTGTTGACTAGCATTATTTAATAAAGTGGGAAAGAAGGATGGAGTAAGGGAGGGAGGGAGGGAGGAAGGAGGGAGGGGAGGTGGGGGAGGGAAGGAGGAAGAAGAGAAAATTCATGGGATTCCTAGTTGAAGAAGACAGGGTAACACTAGCTGTATTAATCAGATTTATTATGGATGCTAGACAACTCAACAAGTTGTTAGTATTGCAGGAAAAAGCCAGGCTCGGTGGCTCAGCCTGTAATCCCGCACCTTTGGGAGGCTGAGATGAGTGGATTGCCTGAGCCTGCGGGTTCGAGACCCGCCTGGGCAAACAAGACCTCGTCTCTACAATAAATCAAAAAATCAGCCGGGTGTGGTAGCACGTGCCTGTAGTTCCTGGCTACTTGGAAGGCTGAGGCGGAAGGATCGCTGGAGCCCAGGAGGTCAAGGCTGCAGTGGCCGGGAGTGGCCACTGCACTCCAGTCTGGGCGACAGAGTGAGACTCCAACTCAAAAAAAAAAAAAAAAAAGAATTGCAGGAAAAAAACAAATTGCTGAACTGTCTTACCAAACTCAGAAGACTGAATCAGAAAGCTACCGCACAGATACTGACCTCAGAAACACCTGTGCAGGCCACTGCCAGGAAAGATTCCAGTAAGACAAAGTCTCTGCATTTACCCTTTATTCCTACATAACTATTCTTTAAAGTAAAGTTTTGTATGGGGCAAAGAAGGGTATATAGTTTTTGGTTTATTATTATAATTTTGCATTATTGGATATGAACGTTTTACAATGTGAAAAACTAGCAAAATATTCAGACTTCTTTTAAAAATGGGAGAAACACAAATTTTAAAAGTCCAATATGGAATTTGTTTAACCTCTTGAAAGTTTAAGAATTTATTCTAGAAAGACCTAGCAGTCTTGAAGGCAGCAGATTTAAACTAACACATTTGCTCAAAACTTTAGGTAAATCTATTTAGAATTTTGGTTGTTTAAGTATTCTCTTTTTCTTTCCCCTGAGTTGTTTCAAAATCCCACAAGATAGATAGATAGATGATAGATAGATAGGGAATTTGCAAGTCTTCAACCCATTGGAATATAATGAAGAATTAATTCTGAAATGGTAAATCAGTCAATCCTGCCTTAATATCATTTTATCAGTCCTTCTTTTCTTGATTATTTACATAGAAAACTTTGGAAATATTACAGTACTGGGTCCACCACCATTGGCTGAAAGTATTCATTTCTGAGTTTCCCAAGTTAGAATTGGGTGGTTTTTTATATAAGAAGACTGGTTCTTATCAACATATTATTGGAAATTATTTACTTGACATAATCTGTATTTAAATAACAAAAATCAAAAACAAACAAAAATAAAACCTGGAGTTCTTCAATTGCCAGAAGAAAATTGTAGATATAAGAAATAAAAAGGAAAAATGCATTTCCTTTAAGTTGATGCTAGATATTTTCAGGATTCCAGAAATTAGCATCAAAATCTTGGGGAAAGTAGAAAATAATGGATTGCTTGTACACTTTTATAATAAAATTTTAAACCAGAATGATGTTATCTCAAGTGAAGCCATTTGAAATATGTCTTATTCCCTAAAATAATGAGGAATTCGATTCACTTCCTACGGCAGAAATGGTCACATTCTCTTCCTTGATGCAAAATTAAACCACATTTCCTAGTCCCTTGAATTTAGATGGACTTAGGTAACAATTTCTCTCCAGTAGAATGTGAGTGGAACTGCTATGTTCCAGGTTTAGACTGAAGTGGTTAATAAGTCGGTGTGCTTTCTCTACATTCTCTCTTTTTCTTAAGCATGGATGCAAAGACCTCAGTAGTGACCCTGAAGAATGGCAAAGCTATTAGGATGGATAAAGCCTGAATTTCTAAAGGATGCACGCAGCAGAGTCCCTACCTATCCACACTGGATTGGAAAGTGAGCAAAAAAAAAAAAAAATTATCTTAAACCAATGGAATTTTTAGGACTTTTTAAAAAGCTGTTATAACCTACTCTGACTGATGTACTTCTGTGAACATATGTACTTTGGAATAAAGTAGTTAATATAAAATGCGATCTACCTATTAAAGCTCCTATAATTCATATTGGTGTGAAAATATACTACAAACTCTAAAACATTTTACAAATATATATTTGTTATCAATAAGATATTAATAAAAATATTAATAGTTATACAGAACTTAGTATTTTCTTTTTTTTTTTTTTTTGAGTTGGAGTCACACTCTGTCGCCCAGACTGGAGTGCAGTGGCCGCTTCCGGCCACCGCAGCCTCGACCTGCTGGGCTCCGGCGATCCTTCCGCCTCAATCTTCCAAGTAGCTGGAACTACAGGCGTGCGCTACCACGTCCGACTAATTTTTTGATTTATTGTGGAGATGAGGTCTCACTTGCCCAGGTGGGTCTCGAACCCGTGGCCTCAGGCAATCCACTCACCTCGGCCTTCCAAAGCGCGGGATTACAGGCTGAGCCACCGAGCCCAGTCAAAACTTAGTATTTTCAATTGTGTTTGTGCTTGAGATGGAAGTTGAGGAAAAGGAATGGCTAATTAAGGAAAAATGCTCTTAAATTTAAATTTTCTGATGAGTAATCCATGTTATGGGATCAGAGAAGTTGGTTTTCTAATAGCTGCATTTATTAAGAAAAATACAGATTTATAAGAAGATGTAAAACCTAAGACTTAGACAATCTAAAAGATGTAATAAACCTCAATCTTGACCTTGCATTGTTTCTGTTTTTCCCCTTAATGCGCTTTTATTTAATTTGGCTTAGCTATTTTAAAGATCATATTACTCTAGTCAGAAGCAGTGTTTTAGAATTCAGCTGGGTCACAGGAACTTTCTCACCACTCCATTCTAATTTGCAGTTTTGCTATAATAAAAGCCCTAAATATATTGCCACTGTCTAGACGTTTTATCTGAAACAAGTGTCCTTTGTAGTCTCAGAGGACTTTTCTATTTTATTTCCAGTAAATCAAAGTCTGTGAAGAGCTTCAGTTCTTATTAAGACATACCCTTCACAGTCCAGTGATTGCCAACTGTGGCAAGCCATTGACAGTTCATTTACATATAAGTGATGACTTCCATCAGGTAGTTGGCTCAAAAACACGATGGACATTTAGGGCATAGCCAATATTTCTTGTTCTTTGATGAGCACCAAGTGCCAATTTTTATATGGAAACTGACTATTGAAAAGTGCAGGCTTCTTTTCCCGACCTTACACTGTCTTCTACAACTCTGGAGTGAAATATTGCCACTGAACTTAATGTATAATCACACCTCTAAAAGACATTCAGTAGTCCTGCCTCAGTTTGCTAAAAATGAAGAACAGTCAAATGTAGAAAGCACGAAACAAGAACAATCACATTTTATGCAAGGAAAAAAATCACCCTCCTCTGTATCCTGCCCCAAAGTGTCATATGCATGATTTAATTTTCAAATTTTACTTTTATAAGGTAATTGAGACATTTTTATGTTAATTTTTTCTTATAAATATAGTTACCACTTGAAGTAGTGATTACACAACACTCATTAAAAAATCATATATTTAAGTTTGTCAGTGCCTTTCATTAAAACACTATGCTTTCACTCTCAGTTGTTTGGGAATAGCAGTGGTGGAAACGTAGCCAATTTTTTAAATCCTCATAATACTAAAAACAAGTAATATGATGATGAGCTGTGATCATGCTGAGATTCGACTCATTTCATTTTCCTATTTTTTATTTTGCATTTTCCAGCTTTTTTCAGAATACAAATAAAAAATACTTTTCCCTTTAAAATGAAACTCTTGGGCAACCGTCTTGGGTCCCTTTCCACTCTGGGAGCTTTTCTATCCTTTCAATAAATCCTGCTTTCTCACCTTCAAAAAAAAGAAAAGAAAGAAAGAAAGAAAGAAACTCTTTTGATTATCAATATATAGAAGGATAATTTCCTTTCACAGATAAGACAACTCAGCATTTTAGTTAGCATCATTTTTTTTCTCCTATCAAAGATTTAACTGCTAAAATTTTCTGGTTAGAGTATCAGCATTTTTTTTAGTCCATCCTGGTTCTGATTTAACATGATTCTTATGATTGGCTTTTCTAAAGATTTCATTTCAATAATTTTCAATCTACAAAAGTAATAAATCCTAAGAAATAACTGTGAAGATAATGGAACATCTGTCATGTAGTTCCCACTTCTATTCATATGCTATACATAGATTGTGTTCCTTCAACAATTCTCCTTACTTGTTTCTCTAATTTCATGTACAAATAGAGGGATGATGGATGGATGGATGGATGGATGGATGGATGGATAAAATTACATTCAAGATTCTTAAGGAGCTGATCTTAAGAAGTGTGCTTCAAATCCTGTCAGCATTAAGGCAAGTACATTCTAGAAGACTATAACAATTCTCAGTTTTTCACTTTAGTGTAAGCAACAAGTAGGGAAAAATAATACAATGACTACACTAAAAATTAGTATAGTTTACAATAAGCATTTCTGAAAACTTTAAGTGATGAAGAATATTTTTGGTAAACAAAGAAATTCCTTGACATATATGGTTGCGGCAAAACATGAGACTATTTTTTTAAATAAAAAAGATGAATTCAATAGTATTTTATACCCAAAATTAGGAGTTTTAGAAATAAGAATTTGAATGTTTCTTTATGGCATTTATTGGTAATGGAACAATACATATTTAGTCCAATGAAAGAGATACTTGACACTATGTGGGCTCACTTATCATGATAAACAGATTTTTTTTATGAAGGAGATCAAATGAATGGTGTTCATCCAAAGATATTTAGAAATCATAGATCAACTTGTCAAAATCCTTCTTCATAGTTATAAAGATGTTTATTCTTTTCTCTTCTTGATACAGAATTAATTAATGCCCAATGTTAACCTATCTCTGGGCAGACAAACTCAACTAATAGCGGCAAGAGTATTGTGTTGAAAACGTTATTCAGCTTCTCATGATTTATAATATTGTCTCATTTTTCGTTCTCTTACGGATCTGGCCACCAACTTCCCAACAACACGGATGTTAGCTCTTTTGAGTATTGGATGTCCATTCACTATAATAAAATACATATAATTACATTAATAAAATGTCAATTAATACAATATAAATGAATCATGTTCTTGAAATCCTAAAATATTAAAGGAAATTAATTATAGCTGTGCTTGAACATGCAGAGATTTGACTTGGACACATGACTGTTACCGCATATATTATGCCAAGAGACTCAAAGTTACTGTTAGACCAAAAAGTTGAGGGACGGAATGGCAGAAACTAGGTTCCACTAATATACAGACTACAGTCAGTCCTCTATCTGTGGCCTCTCTATCAGTGAATTCAACCAACCATGGATTAAAAATATTCTGAGGAGTGAAATTCCAACTCAAAAAAAAAAATTCTGAAAAAAATTCCACAAAGTTCTAAAAAGGAAAATTTGAATTTGCTGCATACCAAGTAGTGTGTTGAATTCACATGAATGAAGTGATATATAGGCCTTGTATTAGGTATTATAAATAATCTAGAGATGATTTAAAGTATCCAGGAGGATGGGCATAATTATACACAAATATTAAACCCTTTTTCATGAGGGATTTAAGCATCTACAGATTTTGGAATCCAAAGGAAGTCCTGGAACCAATCCTCCAGGAATAGTGTGGGGACAATTTTACTTGATATAAAGTAGATGCAACATATTTTTACTCATAAGAATAAGAGCATTGAGTTTTCTTACATTACAATATAATCAGCTCTGATACTGGTATTTGAATCATTATAAACCACAATTTGAATTGAGTGCTTGTACTTAATCCATCTTTATGTATAAATTGACTTCCCAGTTAAGAAATAAAAGCCATGGCCACTATTATACACAGCAATAAGTTACAGATAGGGTGGTATATCTTTGATGCTTAGGTTCTGTAGCTGTTATTAAATAAAAACATAACCAATTGGCCGGGCACGGTGGCTCAAGCCTGTAATCTCAGCACATTAGGAGGTTGAAGCAAGGAATTGCCTGAGTCCAGGGGTTTGAGACCAGCCTGGGCAACTTGGCGAGACCTCGTCTCTACAATAAATCAAAAAATAAGCTGGGCATGGTGGCGCATGCCTGTAGTTCCAGCTACTTGGAAGGCTGAGGTAGAAGGATCTGAGCCCAGCAGGTCGAGGATGGGGTGGTCGTGAGCTTGCCTCTGTTGCTTGCCTGGGCAACAGAGTGACACTCCGATTCAAAAAATAAAATAAAATAACCAGTTACCAAAAAAACACAATTAAGTTTAGAAGAAGAACAATCCACACTGCTAAAAGGAAATGAATAAGTTGAGGCATCGTAAGAAACATTGTTGTTGCCAGGTTGGTGTATATTTATATTGTCATTAGACAAACAGTGAAACGTTATAACAACAAAATTAAATGAGGCCACATAACAAAGGATCTGAATATGCATTTATTTAAAGAAGACATAAAAATAGACAAGTATGTGAAAATATACTCAACATTTTTCATCACCAGAGAAATGCAAATTAAAGCCACCATGAATATCACCTCACATCCACAGGATGACTGTTTTCAAAAAGTCTAGTGATAACAAATGTTGGCCAGGATGTGGAAAAAAGTAAACATTCATACACTGCTAATGGGAATGTTGATTGATGCTGCCAGTATAGTCAACAATAAAGAAATTAAAAATAGGACTACCATAGGATCTAGCAATCCCTCTTCTGTGTTCATACCCAAAGGAAATGAAATCACCACCTTGTACAGATATCTACCCTTCGATGTTCATTGCAGCATTATTCATAGTATTCAAGATATGGGAGGGGGGCTGGGGAACAATGAAATATTTGTCGATAGACAAATATATTTAAAAATTGTGGCATATATAAACAATGGAATATTACTCAGCCTTATAGAAGGAAATCCTGCTATTTATCACAACATGAGTAAACATGAAGGACATTGTATTAAATGAAATAAGCTGGGCGCAGAATAAAATATTGTATGATCTCACTTCTATGTAGAATCTGAATTTTTTTTTAAAAAAGTAAAGTGTTAAATACACAAGCATAGAGAATAAAGCAATGGTTACCAGGGTGGGGGACAGGGAGAAAATGGGGAAAAGTAGCTTAGAGGTTACAAAATCGCAGACACGTAAGATGAGCAAGTCTAGGTGAAAAAGTCTGTTGTGCAGCATTGAATGACAGGTAGCCAATTGTACTGCATTTGGAATTTCTGCTAAAGATCTTAGTTGCTCTTGACACAGAAACAAAATAAATGGGAACTATGTAAGATTATGGAGATGATAATTTACTTCGCTGTAGTAACCATTTTGCTATCTATATGTACCCCATTATATCATGTTGTGTAATTTAAATACACACAATAAAATTTATTTCAAAAAATTAACAAATCAAACCACATTAAGCATATTTAGAAGACAGTTAGTATTAGTAGTTTTCATTCTTAGTGCGAGCATAGAGAAAGGCAACCACCAATCTGTTACAGTTATCCTACGTAAGCATGATGTGAGTCTGTTAGTTCTTAAAAAGAAGTCTTGGACATCTTCACAATGTTGGTTCTCCAATCCATGAGCATGGGATATTTTTCCATTTGTTTGTGTCCCCTTTGATTTCTTTGAGTAGTGTTTTGTAGTTTTCTTTGTAAAGGTCTTTCACCTCTCTGGTTAGGAAGATGCCAAGATATTTCATTTTTTTTGTGGCTATTGTGAATGGGATTGTGCTTTTTTATTTGGTTCTCTGCCTGCTTGTTGTTGGTCTACAAGAATTCAACTGTCTTTTGCACATTTATTTTGTACCCCAAGACTTTGCCAAAGTCCTTTATCAATGAAAGCCAGTTTTTGACAGATTCTCTTGGATTTGAAGTATAGGATCATATCGTCAGCAAAGAGGGATAACTTAACTTCCTCT
>CAUYQG010022900.1:0-112988 GCA_963574415.1 Tarsius wallacei
AAGAGGAAAATAATGGAGGAAGGGGGGGTCAATAGGAAGTTAGAAAGAGAGAAGAGTGAGAGGGAAAACAGACATACATACCCACTAACAGGTGAAAAAGAGACACAAGGCCGGAGAGAAGTGAATAAAAACACGCAAGGAAAATTCCCTAAAGAATACTGGTAGTTATACAAAGGCAGACCAAAAAAATCATGCCTTTTGATGCATTTTGCCTAACACAGATAGTGTAAGTCAATAAGCAAACAGAAGCGAGCAAAACAAAGTCAAAGTGATAAAATCAAAAGTCAAAGTAAGAAATCAGACTTGCTCTGGGATCTTTCCTGAGTGTCTAAAGTTTCTTCATCTCCGCTCTCCGGACTCTCCCCTTACTTTCATTGCAGACAGCTACATTTACTGCAGCTTGGGTTTCTTCTTTTGGCCTGCTGCCTGGGAATTCTGCTACACTTAGTTCCCTTTGTCTGTTTCAGCGTAGGGGAGGGGTTTTGTCTTCTGTTTAGGGACGTTACCTTGGGAACCGAGGTGGAGGCTGCTGGTAGGTGGGCGGGGCAATGCAAATCTCTGCCTGGAGAATGCCCAAGGTGGCAGTTTCACTTTTGCGGATCCTTTCTCTCTGCTTGTTTGCGTCCCTGGGCAATCCACTATGATGGACTGTGGTGGCATGGGGCAGAGGGGTGGGGGAAGGAAAGCAAGAGGCACCGGGGATCAGCTGCACAGCTAGGAGCTGGATCCGGGGCACCACCAGCAGGCTGGGGTGGAGGAGGGGGTCAGGAGTTCCCTCCTCTGGAGCTGAGAGTCTCCGATCAGCACCTCCTCAAGATATGCTGTTCCCTTACATAAGCATGGGGTCACGCTGAGTGCCTCAGCCAGGGTGGGCCCAGAGCTCCAGAGCTCCAGAGCTCTAAAACTCCAAAGGGCAGGTGGTGAGCGGCAAAAGTGGCCCTGGATTGCTCACAGGGTATTTCAGCCAGAAATGGAATCGGTTTCTCTGAGGGGCAGGTGCCCAGATCCTCCCTGGGTGACCAGCAGCTTGGTCTGGGCTAGACGATGTAGCCAGGGAGGGAGCCGAGACCTGAGACTCCTGCGCTCGCGGCAGCAGCTGGGGGGCAGCAATACCCGGCCCTGCGTGGGACTGAGGGTCCCCGGGCCTTGAACCAGTGTGGCTGGTGGTGGAAAGGGGGGTGGGGGAAGGAAAGCAAGAGTCTTTTTGGGAACTCACATTCGGAGAATCTCACAGTTCCACCTATGCTGTCGCCATCTTACCAGAACAAGCTCGGGTATACATTTTTTAAACGTCCTACCCCATCCCTTGCCATTCCTCTTCTTCACTACATGCCGCTAAACTGGTCTTTTCTGTCTCCTTAAGCATGTCAAGCTTGTTCCCATCCCTGGCCCTTTGCACATGCTATTGTTTCTGCCAAGAACACTACCACCCACAAGTTCACGGCGCTGTCGCCATCTCCACATTGAGGGCTCAACTCAGACGCCTCTTCCTCAGAGAAGTCTTCCCCACCCACCTTTCAGCCAGCATTTTATTTCCATTATAGCACTTATTGATATTTGCCACGGTCTTGTTTCTGTGCGTATTTTCCTATAGTCTGGAATCTCCACCTCATGAGGTAATGAGATATAACCTTAACTATCTTGCTTGATGTCGCCTTTAAGAATGCTGGAACAAAGAAGATGTTTTGAAGAATACATGCTGGCTAATGAATTGAGCTGATCTGTGAGGGGGGACCCCCCCAAAAAATGAAATTATTTTTTGGAGGGTGGGGCCCTTGTAGTACGGGCTTTCCTGGCTAGGTAAGTGTTCTAAGAACCCATCAGCATCCATGTACTAGCTGGCATTGGTGTGACAGGCAGCGTTTGGTTGCAGTGAATTTTTTTGGAGATTCTTTCATCACGTTTGCCCATTTCATGATGCATGATTTACAAGCCCACACTATGTGAATGTTCAGAAGTTTTTGACCAAAAACAGCATGACCCCTGTGCCTCACCCTCCCTAGTCACCCGATCTTGTCTCAAGCAACTTTTGTTTCCTCTGTTGGAAAAAGTCCTCAAAGACAAATGTTTTGCCAATATGGAAGAAGTGAAACAAAAAAATGACAGAAGCACTAAAAGGCACCAACACTGACGATTTCAAAAACGATTCTGAGCAGTGAAAAAAGTGTATTGATAGGTGTATTGCACCAACTGGAGCATGCTTTGAAGGTGACTGAAGTTCAAACATGTAAGAATAAATACACAATTTTTTATACATAAATTCTGGGGGTTTGCGGGGTCCCCTTTTGTATGTCACGAAAGCAGGTAAGAGCCCTGCCTTCCTCCCATAATTTAATCAAATCCTAGCCTGGGCAAGTAATTTAGCCTTAAAAGTTCAATGTCCTTGCCTGTATAATGAGAATAATGGACTTATGTTTTTAAATAACATTGAACACATTAAGTAGTCTCTATCTTCTCCAAGAAGAGTAAAGTAAAATAATTTTTTTTTGTTTTTTAAAAAAATTTTAATTGTGGTAAAATACACATAACAAGATTTATCATTTTAACCATTTTTATATATACAGTTCAATGATATTAAGTGCATTCACATAACAAGATTTATCATTTTAGCCATTTTATGTGTACAGTTCAATGATATTAAGTACATTCACACTGTGGTGCAACTATCACCACCATTCACTTCCAGAACAATTTTCACCTTGTAAAACTGAAACTCTAGATCCGTTAATTTTCTGAAGAGTCACTATACTGTTTTCTACAGTGGCTGCTCCATTTTACATTCCCACCAAGAGTACACAAGGGCTTTGATTCCTCCATCTCCTCACCAACACTTGTTATTTTCTGTTCTCTCTCTCTCTCTCTCTCTCTCTCTCTCTGTGTGTATGTGTGTGTGTGTGTGTGTGTGTGTGTGTGTGTGTGTGTATGTTAACAATAGCTATCCTAATAGGTATGAAGTGGAAGATGTATTTATTTTAAAAGATACAAACACACCAAGCCAAAAATATGACAAAAAGTAACAACTTGGAAGTTAGAAAGTAGAATGATGAATGGTAACCAATTGATTGTAAGGAAAGTTAAGAAGTGACCCAATTTGCCCTGCAAGGCCCCAAAAGGCTTAGGAATTTAGTGGTATACGATATCTCTAGAAGTGAGAGTAAAGAGGAGATGAAAACAGGAGAAATGACTGAAAGCCTGTTTAATAAAAGGCAGACTCAGTACTGACTTGGCATGGTGTGACCATCCCTTTCATCCACCTGACAAAAGGCTGGAGGTTTATTCCATGGAAGGGAAGAAACAGAAGGTGTCCTGATAGTGGATACCAGGCAGTAGACCGTAGGGATGGTAGAGTGATTAGAAGAAGATTCAGTGGAGGTTTTCATAATGAATATGGAGCCATCCAGCCTCTTTTGTACGCTGGCTTTTTTTTTTTTTAACTCCAGCAGCCAGGCTCATATCTCTGCAAGTGGATATTGAAAGATCGAAAATTTTATTCTGGGGATGCCAATTGAACCAAGAGAAGAACCCAAAGATATTGGCGTAAAATTCCAGTCATGGATCCCGGATATCTAACATAGAAGACAGAAACCCCAATAAGCAAGCAGATTAAAAAGTTAACGGACATTTGGAGCAAACAGAGGAAACAAACTATCTAAAGAGATGCAAGATCTCCTGGTGAATATATTACAGTGGGGTACCAGACAGTAGGTACATAAATAAACAAGCAATAGTCATTATCAAAATAAAAACAGAAGTAAAAGCTAATCTGGTAACAGGCTCTCAAACAGTTGAGATTTGATGTGTTAACTTTATCATGCTGATTATATTGTCATTCTCTTACAGAATTCCAGAGCTAGAAAGATGAGATTTCAGAAAATGGCATAGCCCAAATCCTTGACTCCAGCAAAGACAACATGCAAGTATCTATTGTAACTTTACAAGACTGACAGGGGATATACAATATTTTGAAGTTTATGGAGGTAAACCTTGTGGCCCAATATGAATGAGTGAATCAAAAAGTCTAATCTTCATATCTTACCTGGCTCTATTTCCTGTATCTTTCTCAAATGCCACAATAACTTCCTTTATAAGAGATCGCTCTTTTTTTGGAGTTGGAGTCTGCCGCCCAGGCTGGAGTATAGTGGCACACTGATGGCCACCCTAGCACCGACCTGCCGGGCTCCAGCAATCCTTACACCTCAGTCTTCCAAGTGGCTGAAACTACAGGTGTGTGCTAACATGCTTGGCTAATTTTTGATTCATTGTAGAGATGAGGTCTCGCCAAGTTGCCTAGGTTGGTCTCGAACCTGTGGGCTCAGGCAATCCACTCGCCTTGGCCATCCAAAGTGCTGGGATTACAGGTTGAGCCACCCAGTCCAGCTAAGAGATTTCTATATATGTGTCAAGAACCTTAAAATTAGCCAGAAAGAGAAAGAAATAAAACACATTCAAATTGGAGAAAGTCAAATTGTCCCTGTTTGCAAATGACATGATTTTAGATATAGAAAAACCAGAGACTCTAGCAAAAAGCTATTAGAACTGATATACAAATTTGGTAAAGCTGCAGGATATAAATCAATATACAAAAACTAGTAGCATTTCTACACATAAACAATGAACTAGCCAAAAAGAAAATCAAGATGGCAATCCATTTATAATAGCTACAAGAAAAAACAATGCCTAGAAATAAATTATAGCAAGGAGGTAAAAGATCTGTACAAGAAAAACTACACAATACTGATAAAATCAATTAAAGATGACACAAACAATAGAAAGAAAACTCATTCTCAAAAACTGGGAGAATTAATATTGTCAAAATAACCATACTAACGAAGCAATCTACAAATTTGATGCAATTCCTATCAAAACACCAGTGATATTATTCACAGATACTGAAAACAAAAAGAACTTAAAATATGCATGGAACCCCAAAACACAGTAGACAAAACAATTCTGAGCAAAAGGAACAAAGTTAGAGCCATCATGCCACCTGATTTAAAAATATACTTGACTATATTAACCTACGCTATAGTAACCAAAACAGTATGGTACAGACACATAGACTAATAGAACAGAACAGAGAACCTCAAAATTAATCCACATATCTACAGCCAACTGATTTCTGACAGAGGTACTAAGAATATACTCATCAGGAAAAGGACAGTCTTTTCAGTAAATGGTACTGGAAAAACTGGATATCCATATGCAGAAGAGTGAAATGTCCCACCTTTTACCCTGTACAAAAATCAACTCAAAATTAAAGACCTAAATGTAGGACCTGAATATAAAACCACTAGAAGAAAACATAGAAGAAATGCTTCAGGACATTAATCTGAGAAAATATTCATAAATAAGACCTCAAAAACACACATGGGAACCCCACAAAGCTAGAATTATCTCATGGAGGGCAGACCCCTTGTAGTACACTCAGAATTTGTTCCTCCATATCAAACAGTCAACCAAAGTTTTTATCTGGAAGCTGTGAGAAGGTTGCATCACAATTTGTGAAAGAAATGTCCTGAGTTGTGGCAAACAGGTGACTGGTTTTCCACCAAAACAATGTACCTGCCTACACTGCATTGAGTGTTCTGCAATCTTTGACCAAAAACAGCATGACTCTTTTGCCCCACCCACCCCAACTTGCCTGAGCAACTTTTTTTTTTGTTTTCCCGGATGAAAAAAGTCCTCAAAGGGAAACATTTTGCTGATGTGGAAGAGGTGAAACAAAAAATGGCAGATACACTAAAAGGTATAAAAATTGACAAGTCCAAAAACTGTTTTGAGCAGCAAAAACACATCTCTATAGATGCATTGTATCAAAAGGAGAGTACTTTGAAGGTGACTGAAGTTTAAACATGTGAGAATAAATGAACAATTTTTTATAAATAAATTCCAGGTTTTTGGGTGGTTCCCCCTCATAGGTAACAAAAGCAGAAATAAACAAGTGGAATTATAGCAAGCAAAAAACTTCTGCACAGCAAAGGGAGCAATCAGCAAAGTGAAAAGACAACTTGCAGAATGGGAGAAGATATTTGCAAACTATTTATCTGACAGGGGATTAATATCCAGAATATACAAGAAAGTCAAACATCTTAACAGAAAAAATTAAATAAATCCAATTTAAAAATGGGCAAATGATCTGAACAGACATTTCTCAAATGAAGATATACAACTGCCAACAAATATAATTTTAAAACATTCAACAGGCCGGTATCAGTGACTCAGCCTGTAATCCCAGCACATTGGGAGGCTGAGGTGAGTGGATTGCCTGAGCTCACGGGTTCAAGACCAGCCCGGGCAACTTGGTGAGACCTCATCTCTACAATAAATCAAAATCAGTCAGGCGTGGTAGTGTGCACCTGTAGTGCTGGCTACTTGGAAGGTTGAGGTGGAAGGATCGCCAGAGTTCAGCAGGTTGATGCTGGGGTGGCTACAAGCATGCCACTGCACTCTAGCCTGGGTGACGGAGTGAGACTCTGACTCGAAAAAAACCCCAAAAAACAAAAAACATTCAACATCACTAATTGAAAGGGAAACTCAAATCAAAACTATGAGGCATCATCTCACTCCAATTAGGATGGCTACTACTATCAAAAAGACAAAAAATAACAAATGCTTGAGGATGTGGAGAAAAGGGAACACTTAATAACTGTGGCTGGGAATGTGAACTAGTACAGCCATTATGGAAAACAGTATGGAGGTTCCTCAAAAAACTACAAACAGAAGTACAATATGATCCAGCAATCCCACTAGTAGGCATTTATCCAAAGGAAAGCAAATCTGTATTATGGAAGAGATATCAGCTACCTACATGTTTATTGCAGCACTATTCATAAGAGCCAAAACATGGAACCAACCGAGGTGTCCGACCACAAATGAATATAAAGAAAATGTGGTTATATATGCACACGGTAAAATACTACTCAGGCATAAAAAGGAATAAAATCATGTCATTGATAGCAACATGGATGAAACTGTAGGACATTATGTTAGGTGAAATAAGCTGGGTAAACACTGCATGTTCTTACTCATACAAGGAAGCAAAAAAAAACCCCCAACAATAACAACTAACCTTATAGAAGTAAAAAGTGGAATAGAGGACACCAGAGGCTAGGAAAGGTGGGAGAAGGGAAAGACAGAGATTTGTTAGAGCAGTGGTCCCCAATCTTTTTGGCATCAGGAACCAGTTTCATAGAAGGTGATTTTTCCTCAGGGGCGGGGGCGAGGGGGGTGTGGAATGTGCAGTAAACTTCATTGCTAAGATTAATCTGTATTTGCAGATGCTAGTGCTAGCATCACCCCCTTTGCTCCACCTCAGATCATCAGGCATTAGATTCTCATAAGGAACGTGCAACCTAGATCCCTCGCATGTGCAGTTCACAATAGGGTTTGCCTCCTATGAGAATCTAATGCCTCTGCTGACCAGACAAGAGGTGGAGCTCTGCTCACCCACCACTCTCCTCCTGCTGTGCTGGCCAGTTCCTAACAGGCCAGGGACCCGTAGCAATCCATAGCCCAGAGGTTGGAGATCCCAGTGTTAAAGGATACAAAATTACAGCTAGACAGGAAGATTAAGTTCTAGTGTTCTATTCCACTGCAGAATGACTATAGTCAACAATAACATATAATTCCAAATAGTTAAAAGGAGAATATTAAATGTTCCCAGCACACACACACAAAATAAATATTTGAGATGATGGATATGCTAATTACACCGATTGATCACCATAATGGATGTGCACTGAAACATCACCATGGGCCCCATAAATACACACACATGTTATATGACAATTTAAAAAATAAAATTGAAAAAATAAAAAAGAGCCTTCAAATATTGTTATTCTTTTAAGTACACAGACAATTCATAAAATAAAATATACATAAATAACATGAGAAAAAGTTCAACCTCACTAACAGTTGAAGAAATAAAAATTAAAACACAAAGGACATGCTATTTTCCATTGGCTTATAATCTTACAGACTGTTGGAAATGAAATTTGGCATAATCTTTCTAGAAAGCAATTTTACATTATACATCAAGAGGCTTAAAAATATTTCAGGACATGAACAGACACTTCTCAAAGGAAGAAATTCAAGCAGCCAACAAATATGAAAAAATGCTCAGCTTCACTACTTGTCAGAGAACTGTTAATCAAATCTACAGCGAGATAGCACCTTACACTGGTCAGGATGGCTATCGTTAAAAAGTCAAAAAACAACAGGTGCTGACGAGGCTATGGAGAAAGGGACTGCTTCTACACTGTTGGTGAGAATATAAGCTAGTTCAACATTTGTGAAAAGCAGTGTGGCATTTTCTGATGGAACTAAAAATTGAGCTACCATTTGACCCAGTGATCCCACTTCTAGGAATATCCCTGAGGAATATAAATTGCTCTATCAAAAAGATACCTGCACAGGTATGTTCATTGCAGCAATATTCACAATAGCAAAAATATGGAACCAACCTAGATACCCGTCAAAAGTGAACTGGATAAAGAAAATGTGATATGTATAGATGATGGAATACTACACAGCCATAAAGAACAAAATCATGTCCTTTGCAGCAAGATGGATGCAGATAGAGACCATCATTCTAAGTGAACTATCACGGAAACAAAAAACTGAGTACCGCGTGTTCTTACTCCTAAACTTTGGGCAGGCAAGTACAAAAATGGGAACAACTAATGCTGGGCACTGGTAATGGGAAAAGGGAAGGAGGAGGAAAAAGGGTACCATGTCCACTACCAGGAGGAGAGAGGACTTGCTAGAAGCTCAAACCTCACCTGAACACAATTTACTTATGTAGCAAATCCTTGCAAGTACCCCACAACTCTAAATTTTTAAAAATTATATCTTTGAATTAGTAAATACATTACTGGAAACCATCCTAAAGAATAACATAAAATGCTGACAAAGACATGTACACAAACACAACAATCCTTAATTTGTACAAAAATAATTGAAAAATAGAATAAAAAATAAAAAAGCCCTGAGGAAAAAAAATTTAAATGAGTACAAAAAATATTAATTAAATTAATTACACAGTAGTGGGAATCTGCCTGGGAAAGGGGGGGCACATCTCATCAACAAGAGTACATGCACAATGAGTATTTGTACACCTAACCCTGAATTGTACCCAACAATTTTAAAATAAAAATTTTTTTAATTGTATATTTGAAGAGTTTTCATGACATGCATATAAATTATCTCAATTATATAAAATAATCATGCATAGATATTGTTATTATATATACATATAATACATTTTTATGTGTACATATATTAAAAAGACAGGAAAGTAATATCCAAAATGTGGCCATTTCTTGGAGGTAAATGTTGGATAAAATACTTTTCTGCATTTTCCAAGTTTTTTACACTAACTATGCCCTAGGTATCATCTGAAACAATTATTTTAAAGAGCTTATATATTTTTTTACTTAGTAATTCCATTTCTAGCAATCTATTAAGATGCAGAAAATGAATTAAAATAAACAAAGAAGTTCCCTGCAGTGTTGTATATATATTTATATCATAATATTTACATACTAGTGAAAAAAATTATAAACATTTAAGTATACAACCTTGACAGAAGCCTTAAAAATATCATAAGATAATTTGATGAAATATTATCCTGTTATTAAAATTATATTTATGAAAAACATAATGAAAATGAAAAATGAAGCTATGAGGGTGTAATAATACAACAGGATGCAAGGGGTGGGAGACACTACTTAGAGGCAGGGGTGCTTGAAGAGGTGATAATAAGCTCAGGTGGTCCAACGTTCCTCTGGATAATGTTCAGTTTCAGGGGCTTCTGTATTTTCAGAGCACACCAGCTCAGGCGGGTTTTATCTCCACCCAAGGCTTAGCTGACTGCCTCAGCAGCTACAGACCTCAGCGCTGAGTAACTGATAGGGAAGGTGAGTGGATCTTCCTGGAGGCCAGCGAGTGGAAAGCCACAACCATGATGGAATTGCTTAGAAAGACTATGTGCCAGGTACCGTCCATGTGCTGGGCCACACAAGATGATAGGAAAGACATGACCCCTGCCCTCATGGAATATATAATCTGACAGGCACATTCAACCCATAATCACAAATAATCCATGAAAAATTCAAATGCGATGAGTGTTACAATAGGAAGTGAAGAAGCTCTGTGGTTTGCACAGCCAGGCACATGAGTTCAAATGTACACAGGCTTCAGGAAACAAATGAAGGAGCTGCAGAGATAAATTAAACAATATAAATAATGCAAGGGATATATTTCACCATTTCAAGGAGCCTAGCCCTGGAATGGGATATAAATCAGCTCTTCCCTGAGTTGGCTTCAGTTTCTATTTTCTCTTAGTGTCGCTATCTCCTTTTGCTGCATCTGACCCTAACAGGCCCACTGTGTACACTGAACAACCTCAGTGGGGGTGCAGTCATATCACGGTCTATGTACATGACACCCCCTAGGGTGCACAACCTGCTTGGCTGTATGTGACCTAGATTTTGGTTTTTTTTCATACAACCTGGACTCTTAAATAGGCCAGCTATCTCAACAAAGAAAAAAGAAATACTGGAATGATTGTGTTGGACTTAGTGGAGATATTTATCAGTTCCCACTGCGGAAACAGCTCTCTTTCAAGGCTAATTTTGGGTGATAGAATGTTCAAGGCTAATTTTGGCTGATAGAATGTTCACAACATGCACTGACTTAAGGACCTAAGCCTCCATTTTGATGGGCTTTTACCACATAAGGAGGGAAGACAAGTGAGATCTGGTCTACTCAGAAGAGCCTTCCTGTAGAAGGTCATTTTTATCTGATAACAGGAGGAGGATTTAGCTAGGGAGAGGGGTTGGGAAGTTGTGGCATGCAGAGAAAAGAGCATTTGTGTGGGCACTAAGGCAAGAATCAAGGAGTGTGTTCAAGGAACTAACCCTGGAGCAGAGAAAGGGTGAGAGGGAGAGGAGACGTAACTTCAGCATCTCCCCAAATCTTACCAGGTCTATAAGGCTCCTTCATTTACTGACACAACCAACATGAGCCAAAGCACTTACTGAGTCCCCCTGAATCCTTCAGAGCCCAAATCTCCCCTTTTCTTTTGATTTACAACATGAATTTCCGCCTATTCACAGGATTTAATCACGCATTGTTGTTTTGGTTCCAGAAACGTTCATTGTTTGCCAGCCATGTATCAAGCACCAAGCACTCTCCTGGATGTTCTGTTCTGTATTCTCCTTAGAATTCTTCTGGCTTTGCTTAAGTGTTCAGGCTTGATCTCTTTGACCAACCATGGGCTCCCTCTGGGCAGGGCTGTCATGCACTTATCTGTGTGCCTGGCACAGTGCCAGGCTCAGAGTTGATAATAAACAATGATAAGGTAGTGTCCCATGCTCCTTACCAGCAACAAGTCTTGAGGCACATGGGTGCTAAGTGACGTGCCAGAAGCTACTCACCTAAATTATCTCTAGGGAGATAGATCTCCTACATAGGGAAAATCAGGGGTTTAAATCCAGCTTTGCTCACTTTTAGAAAGTTGTCAAGTCACTTTCCCATGGTGATTTAGAGAAAGATCAAGAGCTAAACTAAGAGTTCAACTACTGGGCAAGTTATTTAACCTCTCTATGCCTCTGTCTCATTGTCTGTAAAATGGAATAATAAGTCTCTTAGAAGACTGTTGAAGGAGTTATGTGAGCTGTTACAAATAAAATTCTTAGAACAGTTCCCGGCACATAGTAGGTATTGAATAAAGACAGTTAAACTTGTTTTGCTAATTTATTTGCTGTTTCCCCAAACATGGTAAGTCACAATTTTTATTATTTATGATTAAATGTAGCTACAAATCCATAATATAGGGACTTTTTCAAAAGTTAAAAAAAAAAAATTCTTGCTCATGTAAATGAAAGTCAGAGATAGCAAATCCAAGGCTGGCATGTAAGTGTCACCAAAGCTCACTGTTTGGCCATTCCTGGAATATGTCCCTTGTCCTTCTTATCTAAAATGGCTGCTACAACTCCAGCCAACATACCTGACGGAGGTCAACAGGAGGGAAAGAAGATGGCCCACGTACCTTCTCTAAAGGAGACTTCTCAGGAATCCCACCAAACATCTTTGCTTACATCTCATTGGCCAAAACTTAGATGGACATATGTAGGTGCAAAGGGAACTGGGAAATACAGTCAATAACTAAAGACCCCAATGTATAACTAAAAGTCCGAGTTTTGTTAATAAAAGGGATGTGAGTGTAGTTTGACGTGCATTTAGCGTCCCTTGTACCATTGGTCACACACCACTAGCCAGTGACAAAGTTGAGAAGTTGATTCTAGTCTTGTCCCACTTTGCCAAAGCTTTGGGTTCATAACAAATCAAAGGACATTCTCCAAGCACATTTTCTTAAGATCTATAATGCTGCCTCCTCTATTTTAATTATTTTGAAAGCATATCCCCCTGATAGGTCTGATTCACTCCAAATTATTGAAAAATTGATTTTTTTAAAAAGGTGTTTGCTAGCCAAGACTTTTGAATCATTTTAATGAGCTGAAAAAAAAATAATAAAACCACTCCTTCTCTTGAAGAGCAGAATCACGTTTAAAAAAAAAAAAGAGAGAGGAAAAAAATGGAACCCTCAGATTAATGTGTTTGCACACTCCTCAGTGATGGATAACCTACCTTTTGTAAGTCTTTGACTTACAAAAATAATACAAGCCCACAGTCTTATCACTATCATGCTGAATTTTATTTGAAAACACATATTATTTGCTCCATATTAATTATGGATTATCAGTAATTTGAGGGCTTTTATTACCAAATGTTTTAAAATAATGCAAGTAGTAGTGACTTTTCATGAAGGCATTACTTACTGATGCATTTTTCCAATCACAAGGATATATAATGAGGCTCATAAAAAAGTCATAACTGTGATTGAAAGTCCCTTTCAAATAAACATTATAGTCCAGAACAAATGTACTTTTTATTCCCTGGCAAGCTTACTGAATTTCTACTGTATCACAGAGATGATCCACAAGAAGGTCTCCCTTTATGGCCCATGGGAAGAAAGATGATGATGAAGAAGGTGGATCACACCAGAGAAGGGAGCAGAGAGAACGAGGATCCAAGGGAGAAAGCAAAAGACATATCGGATCTGGCCCTGTTTGGTGAGATGAGTCAGAAAACCAGGAAGCCAAATGAGTCAGCACCAACCCTATGAAAAATGCATGGATTGAAATCACTGGAGATGTAATTTGCTGGTAAAAAGCATGAGATTTTGGAGTCAGACAGGCCTGGTTTTGAATTCCTGCTCCCTTATCAACCATGAGACTTTAGGGCCAGTTGCCTACTCTTCATAAGCCTCAATTTCTATACGTGTAAAAGGGAGATAATAATGTACCCATATCTCATTGGTTGTTTGAAAGTTTATTCTATAATTTACATAAAATGCTTGGCAATGGCCCCTGGCACATTATATACACACTCAACAAATGATAACAACTATCAATGCACTATTTTCTTTCCTTTTTTAAAAATAGAAGACATTAAAAACCTTGCATCCTTCATCCTTTACTTTTTAAAGCAGCCAAATTGCTATGGGTAGAGGTAGGGGTGGAGACGACTATTTAAATTCATCCTCCTAGGATGTCTAATTTCACTGAGGTTGGAATAATAGTGAGGAAACTGCTTTAGACAGGGTTTCTGCTCTTGCTGTTGATTTAAACTGTCACTATATGCTAAAAATGAAAATGCAAATTTTGAACAAAGTCAAGGATTCATCTAGGACAGGAAGGTAATGTTTGAGTTGGCAAAAATTAAATAAAAATGCCACTTACAGAGCTGGTCCAATAAAGAAATATCTCAAAAAGCAAAGAACAAAAATCAAACTAGATATGGAGAGTAGAAAACAAGACTATTTAGGAAAAGTTTGAAGCTATAATCACAAATTCTAGAGAAGAGTATTTTATTCACATAGGTTCTGGCACTTTTCTCTTAATAATAACAAAAAAATTAATGATCTATTTTCTCCATAGCCTATAGGCACATCCCAGGCAGGTTTCAGATGTGTCTTAACGTGCTGTATCTCCAGTATCTAGCACAATATCTGGCACTTGGTATGGCCAATAAACATTTGTTGAACAGATGAATAAATAAATACATGAAGGAGTGATTTTTCATCAGCGTTTTCCTCCATTCCTATTGATAATTTTCTACCTATTTGTTCAAAGTAGATGGAAAGTCACTACATGAAGTAGTATTTTTGGTCACCTACCAATGAAGCTAGTCAGGTAGTTGACCCTCCATATGCCACAGCAGCAAGAAATCTGAGAGACCATTTGCTCCAATGGATTATAAAGTATGGAGGGGGGACCATCACCTGGGAACTTGTTAGAAATGCTAGTTCTCAAACCCTCCCTAGAATTTCTGGTCAAAAATCCTAAGTAGAGCCCAGCAATCAGTGTTTTAAGAAGCCCCCAGGTGGTTCTGATACTTGTGGCAGTTTGAGAATTACTGAGTTCAATCCCCTCAGTTTAGAGAGGAGAAATGGAGGTCCAGAACAAGAAGGTCAGTAAGTTTGTTTTTTGAGAATCACTTTTTGTAACAACTAGATAATTTAAAAGGTGCCAAATTTACCATGTCTTAGCTTGTGACATTATTTTACCTCTCTGAGCTTCAGTTTCCTTATCTGTAAAATGAGAATAACAATACCATCTCATGGTAATTATAACAATTAAATTATATTGTATGTAAAAGACATAGAATATAACAGACATATATATACACAGAGATACAAACTTACATGCAAACAGACACATAGATACACGCAGATGAAACTTTGAGAAATATAGTCAAGATTCTTATATCTGAAATTTTTCTTCATATATATTTGAAAAAATACTAAATCTTAAATAAGTGGTTCTTTTTTCAGGGGCAAGAACTTGCTCAAATGTGAAAACATTTGTCCATGATTCCCATAATTGTGCCTGAGGTTAGAGTGTACTACCCCAAAGGATACAAACTTCACTTCAGATTTGTGTCTGGTGAGCCCACAGGAGGCCCTAACATCAGGCTGGTTTTTGAAATAATTCCAGGGTGACCTAAGCCATTAAAAGAGGACTCAGCTGGTGATAAAAGGATCTTGGTAAACATGATCATCAACTTGACAAACACATTTGTTCGGAGATGTATAACCCTTGGTCTATATCCCTATAAACTGAATTTTCAGAATAGTTTAGTATGCCCGAGAGAATACAGATCTTGTTCACCATCTGGTTATCACAGAGTTCCCATTCATGCAAGAGCTGACAATGGCATCAATTACACTGGTCAAGAAGTAGTTAGCAAACACCTGAACTAGTATTCACACCATCAGGAAACAGGATTCTATAAATCAGATTTTTTTATATCAGCTTTTACAAGATACTCTCTGTGAAATAGATCCAAACACATATACATTCCCATGGGCAAACATGTGTTTCTTCATACTCACAGAGGTGAGACAAAGTGCGGGCAGTGTCCTGCTTGGAAAGTCTCTATCATACCAGTCAGAAGACTGTTCAATTTAAGCTCTTCCTTAGCCTATTAGCCTTGCAAGCACATTGCCAAAATGACATCGTACAATGGAGTACTGAGCTGAACTGCCGATGGCTTAAGCATCATGAAAAAATAGGTTGTGGGAATCAGTTTAGAGACTTGCAAGTTGATAGCTAAGCTGCCTATAGAACCCTGAAGCTAAATGGGTGATTCACTTTTACAAAACTGTTTCCTTGGTTTTCATGTTTATTAGAAATGCATACGTTTACTCCCTTTTTGGTTCTCACATGTCCACAGATCTGATGAGGAGTACTTGCAGAAGAAAAGGGATGAACATTTAGGAAGAGAGGAAGCACTGTGTGGGGAAAACACACAAAGGACCACCAGGATGAGCCCTGGGTTAGCTGGAGCTGCAGCTCTTCCACAAAATAATGGCCCTAATTATTTAAACTTTCTGGGCCTCTGGTATCTTATTTGCAGCACAGAATAGATGTTCCCTCTGTTTTCTTCCAAATACCAAAATTATGGCCAGGCACGGTGGCTCAAGCCTATAATCCCAGCACTTTGGGAGGCCAAGGCAAGAGGATTTCCCAAACCCAGGGGTTCAAGACCAGCCTGGGCAACTTGGTGAGACCTTGTCTCTAAAAAAAAAGAAGTGAAAAAAAAATTATTTTTTTTTTTAATTACAGGAACTCTATGGTCCATAGGGGGAAAAAAAATCTAATTGGACTGGCTCCAATTTGGATCATGCCATTTCCTTGCTGAGAATCCTTCAACAGTTCCCTGATGCCTAATGCAATGGTTTCTAAACATTCTGACTGTGTGAGCCACAGATAAAAAAGTCATTAGCATGGATTCCCAACATAAGTCTATTTCTTACTTTTAAACTATATACATGTACTATTGAATTTATAAATTATATGTGTGAATATATGTCAAGAAGCATACAGAAAACAGAATTTTAAAACAATGAAATAAAAATAAAGATAAATAGGAATTCTAAAATTTTTCTCCCTACCCAATGTATCATCTTGCTTGACAACACCTGGGGCATAAGCCCGCATTGGAAGACTATTATTACCATACAAGCTGAAGTTTAAACTCCCCAGCCTGGCATGGAAAGGTATTGTGATTTTTCAGTCCTTACCTACTTCTCTAGTTTCATCTCTCCCTTTCCCTCCCTCATGCACAATGTTCCATCACCTTCTTCCCACATCAAAATGCTATCTCTGAACCATGTACATGCTGTTACAATGCCTCCTGCCCTCTCTGAACACTCACAGTACTGATTCTCCCTTCTCTCTGGGTCTCAGCAACTGACCACTCACTACTGAACCCTTCACTCTACTCATCTGGAAAACACCTTTTCACTGAAGGCAGGACTCCAGGCTGCCTACTGAATCCCCATCCTCCTCTTCTTTTTTAATAGCACAACTCTCTTATTGAAGGCATTAATGTGACCAATGAAAAATTTATTTTTTCCCAGCTTCCCTTGCAGATAGTGATACTCATATAATACAGTCCTGGCTAGTGAGATGCAGGCAGAAGAGACTGTAGGGTGTCAGAGACAACACAGAAACAGAAGCAGAGTTCATTAAAATTCACACTTTTGCCCGTTGTGTTCTTCTTCTGCCTAGAACATAGACTTGACGCTGGAAGAAAGACAATAAGACTGTAAGAGCAGGTCCTGTGGTGAAGGCGAGGGGGTGTGTGCAGAGAACGGAAAAGGAGGCAGGTAACTAGAGGTCAGAGATCAAAGGAAACAACAGTGCCAGAAGGGGAGGACATGGGGAGGAGGTTTTTGGGTTTTTTGCCTTAAGAGCCCTGGAAAGACTTGGGAAGGCTTAGGCTGGTAAGTCACAGGATTAGATTTTCATTATAAAAAGTTCATGCTGGCTGCAGTGAGTAGGATGGATTGGGTAAGAAAAGTTCCCCTTCAATGACAGGTGTTAGAAGCCTGTTGAGTAATCCAAATGAGAGATTATAGGAACACAAACTTGGTAGCATTTAAAGGTGGAGAGAGCTCAAAGATTACAGAAGTATTTAGAGCGTAAGACTGACAGCGCTTGGTAACTGATTCGATATAGGGCATAGAGGAGAGGGCGGTGTCAGGGGCTTGCAGAACAGACTACTACTATACACGAAGATTAGCAAAACAAAAGAACAACCCTTTTCTCTGTGCTTGCAATCAGAATGCCAAGTGCAGCTGGAGAAAATCACACCACAGGGCAGATTCATAATAAATTCATCACCATCCCTCATCAGGGGTCTCAGCACTATTTGACAATCCTCCAAATTTTCTCTAGCCACCAAGTTCCCCCAATTCTTTGTAACTTTATTTTGAACTTTTTTCATCCTCCTCAAACTTCTCTACCACTCTTTCAGATGATCACCACCTCCTACTTCACACAGAAAACAGAAGCCACCACGTGAAGGGAAGTCCCTCAACTTTCCACTTGCGAGCACACACAGCTCCCTAGATCTGCACCCATCTTCATCTTCTTCTTGTCTATAAAAATAGAACGGGTATATCCCAAGGCCAATCCCTCCTGCCCTCTCTGAACACTCACAGTACTGATTCTCCCTTCTCTCTGGGTACCAGCAACTGACCACTCACTACTGGAACCTTCTTATCAGCAATTAGACATGCTCAAATCTCCTCCATCTTCCAACCATCAACAAAACAAATAACAGAAGATTTTATCTACTTTCAACTGCCTTCCTCCCCTAGTGACTGCCTCATCTGTCTTTCTTTTCCTCTCAAACAAATTTCCTAAGAATTGTTTAAACTTGCTGGCTCCATTTTCTTGTCAAGGATGTTGGGTTCTGGCATCTGACTGCCTTGGCTTGAACACAGCTGTATGACCTTGGGCAAATATTCTTTAAACCATATTTTTCTCTTCTTTAAAAAAGGGGAATGGGATAACATGGCGACATGCCTCATGCCTCATCATGTTGTTATAATGTGACAGTCCATGTGAAGCACTTGGCACAGTGGCTGTGCTTAGTAAATTTTAGTTGTAGCTACTGTAGTAATTATTATTTACTCTTCACCCTTACCCTTTGCCCCCACTATTATGATAAAGTGACTTTCATTAAGGGTCCCAAGTAGCTATAGCAGATGGACAGTGTCCAGTCCTCATCTCATGTCCTCTCTCCACATCCCTAGGGATTGTCCCTTCCCATTCTAAGCTCTCCTGACCTCATCACCTCCCTCCTCTTGGCAGACACATCCTAGCCTCCTTTCCAGACACATCTGCCTCTGCCTGGCCTTTGATGATGGAATTCTTCACAGCTTTCTCCCAGATCCATCTCTCTTTTCCTTCCAGAGCCCCTCATTCATATCTACGGCTTCAAATATCAACGCTGAGGACTTCCAAATCTCTGCTAGCCTGTCTTCTCAGCATAGACCCAACTGTCTCTTTTGTGTTTTTATTTGAATATCTCAAAGGCACAAACTCCTTATCTTCTCCTCTTGCATTTGCGTTAACTCTCCTCTAAAGCACATTTGCATATGCATCCTCTAACCCTTACTTACTCATTCATTTACCAAACATCATTGATTACCTACTATGTTCCTGATATTATTCTATGTGCTACCTTATCTTAGAAAACATTTCAGGCAGCTTATAACTAATGGGCAAAGATAAAATAAGGTAAGTGGGATTAAAGATTAAATAAAAACCAAAGATGGGAACAAAAGGAATTGAAGTGAGGTTAAACACGTACACCAATGACTTCCAAGTCCACCCCAGATGAATCTTAAGTTTGCTTTCAATTCTGAGCAGCCAAAGCAGAGAGGGATACCTTGTCAGTTGCTCAATATGATGCCCATGAGAGACAGAGAAAATAAGAGTAACTATTCAGAACAACTAGGAGAAACCAAAAATAATCTGGGTACTCTGATCAATCAAGATTTTTCCCATGAGACCTGCATTAAGAGATCTCTGTGTGAGGTCATGAAAATTACTAGATAGAGGTATTACTTTCCCCATGGGGCAGGTGGTTGAACCGAGGCCCTCAGGTTAAGTAACTTGCATGATACCAGTCACACGGCTAGTAAATGGCAGGGCCGGAATTCAAACTCATGTCTATCAAGCTCCAACACTCATGTTCTTTTCATTACCCCAAAGTGCATTTTAAATGTAAGTACATCCCCCATCCCTGCCACAGCTGTAAGTCAGCAACAGATCTCTACACACAGTGTCCATAACAGAGCACCATAGTGCCATCACAAAAGCTCCCTATCTTAAAGATACCCTAGCAGTTTCTGTACTTTCAATATAAAGGCAAATGCATAGCCCCTGGTAGAAAAGAATGGCGCGTGGGGGGGGGGGGGTGTAAGAAGAACATGAAGTATTAATAAACACTGTTAAAATCATTACCTGGTCCCTTAAGTAGCCTCTGAAGTAAAGGCAGTGGGGGAAAAATTGCAGGAGGTTTTTTTCTCCCCCCTCCTAATAGATTGTACATTTCAACAGCTAAAAGGGTATGAAAATTTAACGGAATTTTAAATGTCTTTCTAGGTTTTACAATACCACAAAGAGATAATCTTCACTCTCCTCGCCACAAGAGCAGATGGGTGGGTCCATGACTCACCATCTCCTCACGCCCACAGAGGCTGCCTGAGCAGCAGGCAAGCTTCTGGGATCAATAGGGTTCACGGCAAGGCAGCGTCTGCCAGCAAGCCTTGGAGAAGGCCATTAGTCAACCAGTGACCTGCCACCCTGACCACTGTAGCCCTCAGATGCAGATTCTCAGAAAGGTTAACCCATGCTGGGAAAATGAAAAGGTCATAGGTACCTCGAAGTCAAAACTCCACAGAACTGGGGTGAAGGGCACTGCCGAGGAGCTAGAGAGTCAGAGATGCGGGCTACCAGGGAGGCCAAAGTCACTACCTACCAGCTGTGTGACTGAGAGATGCTAAGCAGAAGAACTATGATGTGTCATATGCAATAGAGAGGGTCAACCATTTGAAAGGGCTGCCTTTCAAGAACATTGAATTAAATGGATGACAATAATGCCATGAGGTCAGATGCCCAACTAAGATCTAGAAGTCCCAAGTTAATAACTTTCAAAAAAAAAAAAAAATCCAAAACCAAGTAGTGAATCTTAATGTGATGAAAATACACAAAGTTTTGCAAGGCATCATACTATCCACTCATTCTTCTAGAATTTCAGAGATGAAGTGGTTCTAATCCTCCAAAAGCTACATCCTCAGGCTTCTTCTCTCTTGCTATTTCAAAGAAAGGGAGGAAGGAACCTCTGGCACAGCACTTATCTTCTGTGATCTTGAGTAATTTCAAGTCAGCACTGAGGAGGGACATTGGAGTCAGACATCTCTGGATGGGCGATCCATCATTTACTAATATTTTGGCTTTGGGCAGGTGAGATTAGATGACCCAGGACCGTTCAACTGTTTCTCAGGTTCACTGACCCTAAATTACCTTTTTGATCCAGATCACTCTCCTGTAGATGTACTACTTTTATGTTAGTCATCTTTATAAACAAAAGGCCGGACTGGAAAACACGACTTCAGATGATCATTGGACCAGGACTGGGGTCCCACTGATCTTGATTTGAGCATTGCAGGTGTATGAGTGCAGCCCAGACCCAGGTGGCTGTGCAGCCCTGTGGTCAGATGTGCAGGATCTGAAGCAAACCCATCTCTGGATCTGCTACTTACCATGTGACCTTATTTAACCTCTCTGTGCCCTGGTTTCCTCATCAGTACGATGAATATAATAGTACTTAACCTAGACTAGTTAAGGAGATTAAACAAGTTAATATTGATGAAGCATCTAGAAGTGACTGATTAATTCTGGATAGTGACAAGTGCTAAGAAGAAAATACAACAGGGCAACAGAACACTGCTAGAGTGGGAGAAGAGAGTGTTAGCTCGGGTGCTAAGGGAACGCTCTTCTCTGATGACTTTTCAACTGAGATCTGTACAAAGAGCAAGAGAGAGGCATGTGAATATTTTGAGAAGGGCCATGACAGACAGAGGGCAGAGTTAATGCAAAAGCTACACACACTGGAAATGCTTGAGGGACAGAAAGGTCATTGTGGTTGGATGGTGAGTAAGTGGGGGCACGGTAAGCACTGAAAGTCAAAGAGGAGATCATGTACGACTTTGTTGAACATGGCAGGGAGGTAAGTATTTTTTTTTCCCAATTGCAATGGAAAGCCACTGGAGGAACTTAAGCAGGAGAGTAAGATGATCTGATGTACATTTTAAAAATATCATTCTGGCTGCCGTGTGGAGAATGGATTACCAGAGGGAAGGACAAAAACACGAGACCATTTAAGAGCCTGGCACACTAATCCAACAGGAGATTAAAGTGTTTCAAATTAGGATGGTAACAGTGAACAGGGACAGAAATGCCTCATTCAGGGTCCATTTTAGAGCAAAACAGATGGCTCTGATGGCTTAAATGTAAGGTGTAAGAGAAAGAGAAGCATAAGGAATGACTTCTAGGTTTGGGTCCAGACCAACAGGGACTTTTACTGAGAGGGAGAGAATCAAAGGAGAAGTATGGTGGGTGACCGGGTTGTGTGGGCAAATTGAGAATTCCGTGTTGGATGTCAATTCCCCCATACACGTATGCGTTCATCAAACACGTATTTTGTGATGGTGCTATGCAGAGGAGATAAACAGCCTTAAAAATCTAACAACCTTGCTGGAGATACAAAAGCAGATCAACATGCCATTAAGCACCAGGCACTACTGGTGCTTGGACTATGCACCAACAACCCAGAGAGGGACAGCATTTCTGAGAAATGAATTTCAAGAAAAGGCAGCACCTACATTTAGGTTAGCAGGACTTACTCTCAGTGAACTGGACTGGTTTCTAATAACATCCTCTTTCACATAATATGCTTAATAATCAAAACTAAGATCTCTTGTATCATTACCATTAAGGACATCAGTCAACAGTTTTTAGGAACCAAACTTAGAAAACTAGAATAATGTATGCTCCTTTCCTATTTCTGAGTAACAGTTCAGTTTTACTCTCAGAGGCTCCAAGGTCACATCTATAACTTATTTTTTCAGTTAGGGGTATCCAGCAAGGCATGAATATAAAAAATTGACTGAGATGGTCAAAATACTCTCTTTGTTTTGTTTTTTGAGTCAGAGTCTCACTCTGTCACACAGGCTGGAGTGCAGTGGCACAATCATAGCTACCACAGCCTCGACTTGCTGGACTCAGATGATCCCTCTGCCTCAGCCTTCCAAGCAGCCGGAACTATAGGCACGCGCTACCACACACAGCTAATTTTTTGATTTATTGTAGAGATGAGGTCTCGCCAAGTTGCCCGGGCTGTTCTCAAACCCATGGGCTCAGACAATCCCCACACTTTGGCCTCCCAAGTGCTGGGAATTACAGGCTTGAGCCACCGCGCCTGACCCAGCCCTGTGTTTTTGGTTTGCCCATGGATATATACCCTTCTGTTCATGGAAAAATGCTAAAGACTGACAGTCACATAGAACCGAAGAATTTAGAAAAACCTATACTTCCAATTAAGATAATTCCCAAGGAGGTAAAACTGAAATGTGAATATGATTTAGAAGCAGATCTAATTAGTTTTATTATATTTTGCCTGGAAAAAGGCTGTGTGAACCCAAAGGTGAAGTTCAGAAAAAGGCATTCCCAAATCTAGAAATTGGCAGTAACTACCTAGAATTATTTAAGGGTTTCCAGTTTTGGCAGATAACCTATCACCTAGAAAGGAATCTGTGGACAGAAGAATAGATTGTGATGGTAAGAATTAACATTTCCAGAAGATTTACTGTGTGCTAGAAGTGTCACCTGCATTATTTTCTTTAATCCTCATAATATACTTATTAATCTTCATAATATACTAATTAAGGCTCAGAAAGATCAAGCACTTCACCCAAAGTGACATATGGCAGAGACTGCATGGCTTGCAGATGACAGAGCCAGAACTGAAGACAAGCCCATGTGACCCTGTGAACAATCTCTTAACTATTAAAACGGGCAACTGATAATGTATTACTTATTTATTCAGTTTATCTACATCAGTCACTTAAGAACTCACTTAAGAACTTGATTGGTATATTCCTAGATCCAAATCTCTGGCTACTCGGGCCAAGTCCAGTACCTGAAATTGCATGACTGCAGACTGGACAATGGATTTGGTGATTTGCCCATGCAAGGTTTTCTCTCAGTGACATTCTTCCAGCAGTAGGTCCATTCACATGACAGTATCTAGACTGGCTAAATGTTCCAAAGTTGTTGAAAAAACTCAAACAGGAGAAAGTGGCATGGAGTACTTGGAACAACCACAAGCCTGGGGGTCAGAAGACCTGGTGTCTGGTCTCAGTTCCGTCACTAAAATGCTGCAGGATGAAGGAAATCCACGTCATCTCCCTGAGTCTCAGTCCTTTATCTATAAAATGAGGGCATTCGAGTAATATGTTGTTCACTGATTGTTCAGCAATAGAAAGAGAAGTTGGGGATTGACCTCCCTTTTGAGGGGACTTTCAGTCATCTTCCAGATGTCCTACCGAAAGGGGGAGCAGTTCCATGAAAGCTTATACACAGCAAAACCTCAGCAAGCAATTACCTCGCATCACCATGATGCGGTCACCACTGTTCCCTTGCCCTTCTGGCTCTGCAGGGCTATTCCTGGAATGGCCAGCAGCTGAAACAGTACTTCTGGGAATCTATGGGGTGGGACTACAGTGTCAGAACAGCAGGTTAGAGGAGTGAATATTCCTGTCCTCGAGATGGCAAGGAGCACTTTAAAAAAATGATAAAAGCTCACATTTCCACAGACTTCATAAACCACACTGCCCTGTGACGCCTGATATCTTCAGCTCCACAACAAACCTTTACGGAAGGGAGGGTAGCTAAGGGGCAACCTATGTGGCTATAGGAAAGAGATGGGTTTGGGGCACGCATGCACACACACATATACACACACACACACACACACACACACACACGCCTACCTTCACCAGAGCTACAATACTTCTAAAATGGCCCCTGTTACCCTCAGTTTTATTTATAGCACTGGCAAGAGTAGTAACTAGAATCATCTCCTGAGAGGAATGGAGCAACTACAGCTATGTTGAGTCTCTTGCCAGTGGCCCATTTTCAAGGACGGATAGCAGTCGCATTCGAAATTAGCCCATCTTCTCCTACCTCACCCTCCACCACTCCTCCCTACCTCACCCCAGATCTGCTGAGCTCCAGTCATAATCAACAGTTCACAGACACCCTAAGCTCTTCCAGGCCTCCACACTTGTGCCTGTGCTATTTCTTCTTCCTTGGAAGCCATCTCCCCTCTTTTCCTGATAGACTACCAATTGTATTTTTCAGACACATCTCAAATGCCTCCTTGAGAGAATATTTCCTTGACACCATCGCCAGTGCCAGGAACCTCCGGCTCTATTTCTCTATGGTACTTTGGATATCTGTAGACTTATTAGAAAACCTTGAAATTATTGATATATTCACTCCTGCCCCTAGCAGATGTGAGACTCTTAAGGAGCTGGACCATAATGAATTCACTTTTGTATTCCGGGTACTTAGCCCAGTAGCTGGCGCATAGGAGACAGTGAGTATGACTGGAAGATACATGACTGGTGGATCCCTAACTGGCATGGAGATTTCTGAGCCATTCCCTATCAGGCAGAAGTTTGGCTTTAAAGAGCAAACTAAGGCAGTTCAATACCCAGAGGACAGGTACTTAGCTTCAAAGCATTTCAATGGGTGTATTGCATCAAATGAAGAGTACTTTGAGGGGGACTAAAGTTTAAACATGCAAGAATTTTTAATACGAGGTAATTGCTTGTCGAGGTTTTGCTGTATACAAGGTTCTATCATGCGGACACGAATGAGAAGGGTGATAAGAGGATGAGGTGAGATCAAAAGCTCAGGGCAAAGGGCAAAGACAAAGCTCAGTCCAAAGAACTCACAGGGATGGCCTCCCTAAGGACACAGGTGGTAATGGTGTGATAGGTCCCAAAGAGCCTAGAAAAGGCTGAGATTACCTGTGGCAAAAAGTTTTCCAGCTCCCCCAGTATAAATTGGTAAAATTAGTGCCTATATCACTTGATACAAAATTGAAGTAGCAGTTCAGCAAAGCTCTGAGGACAGAAATGAGAACAGCAAATTCCACTGCTTATTCACATCAAAATGAGAAACAAGCCTCACACCGTAAAGAATGAATGGATGAGTCCTTGTAAACATGTCCGGTTCTACTGGAAAAATTCAGAACATTGGGTATTAATAGCTTTAAAAGGATTTTACAGCGCCCACAACTATAGATGGCATCACTGAATGCAGGCTTCCAACACTGATCATGACACATACTGTTGATGGAAACCCCTCAGGTATGCTTCCACAAGGGACTTTCCTCTTCTCTCCTCCAAGATGGAGCAGTACTGATGTGAACACTTGCATCTCCTACTTCCGTACTCTCACTTATTCCACGTGTGAGAGGGGACCCTCAAAAACTGGAGTTTTCTTTTGGAAGACAGGTACCTGTAGTATAGGCTTCCTCCACTAGGTAAGTATTCCAGGAACCCATTGGCATCAATGTACCAGCTAGCGTTGTGAGAGGCTGTGCATGGCTTCAGTGAATTTTTTTTTTTAAGATTCTTTCAATGTATTTGCCCATTTCATGATAGGTGATTTATGAGTGTAACGGCCTACTCTGTGTGTGTGTGTGTATATAAGAGTCTGTGATGTTTTCTGTCACAGAAAAGACCCTGAGAGATTTACTATAGGTCTGAAGTTGGAATGCAGCTATCATTCAGTTTGGGATGTATCTTCCACAAGGATCTCTTCTTAAGTATTAATGGAAAGTGTTTGCAAAAGACGACTGTGAACACCGAATTTATGGAATCAATTCACTATCTCTCTGTCACCTAGTAGTATCATTTAATTCAAAAGATACATGGTGAGTGTGAGGGACAACCGAAGCTAAGAAGGGACTTATTTATCAAATCCTCACTCATTCAACAAATATTTCAGTATCTACAGTGTGCCAGATTATTGTGCCCACGGTGTCCCATGCCTAAAAGATAGGGGGAGGAAAAATGAGTTTTAAAAAGCAGCCTTCCAGGGCAACCCTTTCAGGTCCCCTCCCGCTGTGGGAACTTTTCTGTCCTCTCAATAAATCCTGCTTTCTTAAGAAAAAAAAAAAAAAGGTAGCCTTCCTTCCCTTCCCTCAAGAAGCTGTCTTCCTCCACATAGGCCTTATCTTTATTTCTGCCTCTGCTCCTTCTACTTCAGCTTTACGTTTGTTCTTTGCCTGGCTTCCCTGATTCTAAATAAGGAATGATCTATACACTAACATGAAGAATCCTTTTATATAACAGAGCTCAGTCAGAAACGCAAACAAATGCCCTATAATTCAGTCATGTTGTACACACCAATTTTCATTAAGTGGCCTATTCCAATAATACAACAAAGCGTTTTCCCCAGGAATTAAAACGGCACCTGGGGCTTGCTGAGAGAGTGCCTGGACAATCGATTAGAACAGGTGGGATGCCGCTTATCTTTGTGAGGGTCCTTTCTCCTGCTGATCTCTTCCTTCCTGTTTCCTTTTGATAGATGTTTAGGGTTAGATAGGTAACCTGGGAATGATTCACATGGAATTGAAGGTCAAAATTTATTGACAGAGATCATTTTATCGGACACAGATCGTTTCATTGGTAGGGGTAAATAATCCCTTACCAAAAGGCTGGATTTGGGTTTTCTCCATAAATTCTGAGCATTAAATCACCTAGCGCAGTTTCAATTGTAAAGAATTTCTATATTCCTTTGATTCGTTAAGCTAATTTTTTCCTTACTTTGTGTATTGTCCCAAACCAAATCATGCAATATCTCTTTGAAAAAAGGCATTAATTAGGTAGTAACATTTTAGCCTTGGAAACCTGCATGTGGTTACTTAAAACATTGTAAATTTCTTCTCCTGTCCTTGAAATGCACCATATAAATATTGCATTTGATCCTTAACTTACACTTCATAAATAATTTAATTCAAAAACATTCCTCCATAAGACCATCGCTTGCTGAGGTGTTCAGTTTTCAGGGAAAGCATTTATTTACTGCATGAGCCCAGGAAGGCTGGTAAAGACTTGGCTAAAAGCTCCACATGGAGCGAATTATGGTAATTGTATTAATGTTCAAATCCAGGACGCTCAATGCTCAAATCTGCTAAAAGGTTTTGCACTATATTGCCCACATCTTGACGGGCAATGAAGCCACTGGAAATGTTTAACACTTCATAGGGAGGCTTCCGAGATTCATTTTTCAAAGTTCCAAGAATTGCAAAAGAATATCTGAAGGCAGCTTCCAGAGGAGTTCCTGAAAGTCACAACTGAGAATAAACACTCTCTTAAATATCTTCTACTTTGGTTCAGACTAAAACTACAAGCCCAAGTCACCAGAAATGAAAATCAAAGGAAACATCACACAATTAATTTTGATGAATGGGTAAACTTTAATTCATGTACAGCAATATTCTGCTTAACAATATGTCTCCTTAGGACATCCATTAAAAACTCATTAATTTAACAGGCAAAATCTAATAAAGTTACTCTGGAAATTTGCTGCTAGATTAACATTATGAACTGCTAATGAATATTTCTTGTAGGCATTGCCCTATTAGCAGAGCTCATATGCTAATTAAACATGTATCTTGTGTGAGGCAGGAAAGAAGAACAAAAAAATGTCAAAATAATCACAAAATCAGAGTTGAAGTTGGACCTAAGTTGCCAAAGATGTTGCTGAAATTGGTAAATATCATTACAGTTTTTAAAGGCAAAAAGTGCCAACCTCCCTGTGTCAACCATTTCAATCATTAGTTTACCCACTTACCAGTCAAATAGTTATTTAGCTTTGAAAATATGCCATGCCCTGTGCTAGTACTTGGAATACAAAGGTAAATAAGTGAGAATCCTTATGTCAAAGAGACCACAGTCAAGTGAAGAATCAAGACACATAAACAGCCATCAATATGTACTCTAATAAAGCTATTTTCAATCTATCCTGGGAATACACAGCAAAGAACAACTAACTTTTTTTCTGCATATAAATTTTAAAAATTACTCCCTGAATTGTACCCCACACTTTTAAAATAAAAGTTTTAAAAAATTACTTGAACAAATAATTGAATCTGAAATTCATGTTCCAGTAAAATATTAGCTCCTTCTAGGCTCTCCCACTTGGAGGCTTTCAATCTTGACTTATCATGTACTGCTTTTGCACAGTTATACAAGATTACTCATCTCTCTGATTTTCATCTGTAAACAGGGTACCAGTGCTTTGGTTAGTAGTTGTAAGAATGACATGAAACAAGGTAGGTGAAAGCACACAGGAACATGCTTGGGATGCAGAAGGCATGCTTTACCACCCAGTCAGTGCCACATAAAACTGGGAGACTCGGACACTAAGGCCTTAGTCAGGAACCACCGGCCCATTTTCCAGTCCCTGTCTTGTTCTGGATTATTCTAATTTTCCTGTCCATAGCCTTGCCTTGTCCTGTGAACCTAATTCACAAAACTATTTTCCAACAACTGACTGGACAGGGACCATATACAGCCCCTTGATCGTGTGTTTCTCAAGCTACTCCATGCAAGTATCTTCTTCAATTTCTAGTCCAATTTCTGATTTATATTTCAATGCTGAATTTCATAGCATATATCTCCACTCAATTCATATAAACCCTAAGGCAAAAGCCTACTAGTCATGGCCTACCCATTGTACCTGATTCAGCTGTATTCCTGTGTTTTAATGCATGCAAAACAAGAAACAAAAATACAAACAACAACAAAACCCACTGATATCCTCATATATACATACACATAAACACACTACAGTTTTTTTTTTTTTTTTTTTGGTTCTCTTACCTATTTTTCTGTAATTATCTGCAACCAAGTCTTCCAAACCAATCATCTTCCAGAAACTGCCATCCCAGCCTTTCTCTGCCGAGTAGGTCCATTTGCATACCAGTGAGCAGAGAGAACTAAGAAGAGAAGAGCAGAATCAGTAATATGAGTTAGGCTTCCTTTATTTTTTGCCAAATATCTGCCCAGACATCTGCAGTAGTATTGGAGAAGAGGAATAAATCAACACAGATTAGTATATATCCCTGTTAAGGCAAAAGTCTCCATGAACACCTCTTAATTAAAATAGTACTGCCTTTCACTTTCAAAAGTCTCAGCCTTTATCCTGATGAAACAAAATGTATATAAACATGTGTATTTACATCTATATTTAGATGTCATTTGTGGGATAGTTAAAAACTACACAACTGATTGGCTATTTGATACAATTGGATTACTATAAACTTTTAGATATGATATTGGTAGTTGTGGTTATGTTAAAAAAAAAAAAAAAGCTCTTCATTATTTAGAGATAGATCCTAAAATTTTTAAGTTTGAGAATATATATTTTGGATGTGCTTCAAAATAACATGAAAAGGAGCAGTAAATGGCATGTGGCTAATTGCCAGGGGCTGTTGTTGGTTGTTGGGACTGAGTGATGAGTTCATGGGTGTTCATTATACCACTTTACATGTTCAAAATTTTCTATAATACAAAAGTATTTTAAAGCGCTTGGCAGAAATAATAAATGACATGGTCGTCCCAGTCTAAAGCAATATTTAATAGGAAGAAGAATTGAATGCTGGAAGGTGTTTTCCTTTCCAGCTTTACTTCTCATCAATTCATGCTTGATATTGTACATTCTAGCAATAACAAATTATTTGCAGTTTCCTGAAAAAAATTCATGTTCTCGCATACTTTGCCCTGTCCTATCTGTTGGAGAAACTCACCCCAGCTTCCTGACCCTGATAATTCAAACTCTCACTTTAGCCTAGGCTGAGACTCCAGTTCTGGGTTAGGTACTCCTCTTGTGATCTTTCAGAGCACGGAGTATATCTTCTACTACAGCCCTTATTATGCTGTACAATTATTTTTTTCATTATATATCTTCCCTATAGCCCTCTTGCCTTCTAATTTATTCTCCATAGTGTGTTCAGGGCAAACTTTATGAAATAAAATCCATTATATCAATCTTTGGTTAAAACCCTACAATTGCTACTCACTAACTTCAGGACAAAGTCTAATACTTAGCAGGGCTTAAAAGACCCTTGGTTATGCAAATGTGTCCACCTCCAGTTTCCTTTCTGGCTATTCCCACCCTTGCTTTCTCTATTCTGCAATGTTGAATTATTTGAAGTTTGCCTTGATGTTTCTTTCCCTGTGCATTGAACCCTTTGCTTTATTCTTTCATTCTCTGCTTTCATCCCCATCATGCCTCTAATTGCTAGTTAGACTTCGCAACTCAGCTCAGATTGTCCCTTTTAAGGAAGCCCCAGTGGAAGGAAGCCTGAGTCTAAAACCTCTTGTCTGAGTTCCAATGTGGACGTACCTGTATCTTATATATTTGTTTTACATTTTTATTTCAAGAGCTTTAGGGGTACAACTGGTTTTTGGCTACATGGATGTGTTGCATAGTGGTGAAGAAGTTGGAGCTTTAAGAATACCCATCACCCCTACTAGTGCACATTGAACCTGACAGGTGATTTTTCATCCCTCACCCTCCTCCCATCCCACCTTCAGAGTCCTTTATGCCATTCTACATGCCTTTGTTACCCACAGCCTAGCTCCCACTTATAGGTAAGAGCATGTGGTATTTGGTTTTCTGTTCCTGCATTACTTCACTTAGGATAATGGTCTCCAATTCCATCCAAGTTGCTGCAAAATATAGTATTTCGTTCTTTTTATGGTTAACATATTCCATCGTGTGTGCGTGTGTGTGTATGTATGTGTGTGTGTGTGTGTGTGTGTGTGTGTGTGTATCACATTTTCTTTATCCACTGATCAGTTGACAGGCATTTAGGCATTTAGATTGATACCATATTTTTGTAACTGTCAATTATGTTGAAATAAACATTCAAGTATAGGTGTCTTCTTTGTGTAATGATTTCTCTTCCTTTGGGTATATATCAAGTAGTGGGACTGCCGGATTAAATGGTAGATCTACTTTTAGTTCTTTGAGAAACCTCTATACTAATTTCCATAGAGGTTGTACTAATTTACATTCCCACCAACAACATATAAGTGTCCCCTTCCACTGTATCTGCACCAACATCTACTTTTTTATTTTATTTTATTTTTTTAAATAATGGCCATTTTGACTGGTGTAAGATGGTATCTCATTGTCTCATTGTGGTTTTAATTTGCATTTACCTGATGATTAGTGAAGTTGAGCATTTTGTCATATGTTTGTTGACCATTTATATGTCTTCTTTTGAGAGATGTTTGTTCATGCCATTTGCCCACTTTTTAATGGAGTTGTTTTTTTTCTTGCTGATTTGTATGAGTTCTGTGTAGATTCTGGATATTGGTCCTTTGTTGGATGTATACTTTGCAAATATTTTCTCTCATGCTTCCTATTTACTCTGTTGATTTCTTTTTCTATGCAGAAGCTTTTTATTTTTTATTTTTTATTTTTGGCAGTAAAAATAGTCTTTTATTCCACACCTCCCACCCGCCCTCCCCACGCGTCCCCCAGAACAACTTCCCCTCTCGTTCCCACAGCAACGGTACAATCAGAAAAAAATAAGTTTCGGGGGGCAGGATTTGGAGGGGGGGAAGGGATATGGGTAAAAACAGTCAAATCACAATAGGAATTTCTTTTATTTTAATAAAATCCTACTTATTTATTTTTGTTTTGTTGCATTTATTTTGTGGTCTTAGCCATAAATTTTTGCCTATGTCAATGTCCAGAAGAGTTTTTCCTAGGTTTTCTTCTAGGATTTTTATGATTTCAGGTCTGATATTTAAGTTTTTAATTCATTTTAAGTTAATTTTTGCATATGGGGAAAGATAGGGATCCAATTTCATTCTTCTGCATGTGGCTAGCCAATTTTCCAGCACAATTTATTGAATAGAATGTTCCTTCCCTGGTGTATGTTTTTGTCTGCTTTGTCACAGGTCAGTTGGTTGTAGATATTTGGGTTTATTTCTGAATTCTCTATTCTGTTCTAGTGGTCCATGTGTTTGTTTTTGTGCCAGCACCATGCTGTTTTAGCTACTAGAGCCTTGTCGTAAAATATAAAGTTGGGTAATGTGATGATTCTAGCTTTTTTTCTTTTGGCTAAGGATTGCTTTGGCTGTCTTTTTTGGTTCCATATAAATTTTAGGATTGTTTTTTTCTCATTCTGTGAAAAATGACGTTGATAGTTTCATAGAGACTACACTGAATCTATAGATTATTTTGGATGGTATGGTCATTTTAACAATGTTGATTCTTTCAATCCATCAGTATGGGATGTTTTTCTATTTGCATCCTCTATGATATTTTTCATCAATGTTTTGTTGTTCTCTTTATAGAGATCTTTTATCTAGTTGGTTAAGTATATTCCTAGATATTTTAGCTTGGGGTCAGCACTATAAATGGGATTGAATTCTTGAGATTCTCAGCTTAGTCACTACTGGCACATAGCAGTGCTACTGATTTGTGTATGTTGATTTTATAACCTGAGACTTCACTGAATTCATTTGTCAAGTCCAGGAGTCTTTTGGAGGAGTCTTTAGGGTTTTCCAGGTATAATATTATCTCGTTGGCAAACAGAGATAGTTTGATTTCTTCTTTTCCAACTTGAGTACCATTTATTTCTTTCTCTTGCCTGATTGCTCTTGCTAGCACTTCCAGGGCTATGTTGAATAGAAGTGGTAAAAGTGGGCTTACATTTACCACAATAACTATCTTTTCCCATTCATTTCTCTATCTCTCCCACTAAACCAGCAATTCCATTAGAGGAGAACCAGCCCTATTCACCTCTATGTCACCAGGACATGGTCTATATTCAGACTTATGTCCAGCCACAATGAATAACGACTGAATGAAAGCACAAAAGAATGAGTACAGTTCCCCTTCGGGTCCCCTCCCACTGTGAGGGCTTCTCTGTCCTCACAATAAATCCTGCTTTCTCAAAAACAAAAACAAAAACGAGTGAGTACAGAAAAATGGTAAACCTGGGAAACTCATACAGTTTTAAAGATAAATCAAAACCTATCTAACAGGGACAATAGTCTAGGTGCATCTCATTCAGTCATTCACATCGATTCATTTATTCACTTATTCACTCACTCTGTATTTAATATTAAGTCACACTAAAGAAAGTAGAGGGAGAAATGAGAACTTTTAGCAGATGTAATGTGTTGAGGTAGAGGGGGAGAAAGTATCAAGGAAGGCTCCATAGAGGAGGTGGCATTGAGTAAGGCCTAAATATCTGTTGAAAGCCAATCAATGTCATTTACCATTAATGTTTGTTTTAGATGTGGCATAGATTGCAGAATACATTGAGTAGTGCTAAGGGTATGACTAGCATATTGAAGGAGTACTAGTGCCCATAGAAACTTATATACAAGGGGAGATTCAAAAAGCCTGGAATTTATTTTTTTTAATTGTGTATTTATTCTTACATGTTTAAACTTCAGTCACCTTCAAAGTACTCTCCATTTGATGCAATACACCTACCAAGACACTTTTTCCACTGCTCAAAAATTTTTGGACTCATCAATTTTGATGCATTTTAGTGCTTCTGCAGCTTTTTGCTTTACCTCTTCCACATTGGCAAAACATTTCTTTTTGAGGACTTTTTTCACCAGGGAAAACAAAAAAAAAAAGTCACCCATGGCAAGACTGGGTGAATAGGGAGGGTAGAACATGAAGGTCATGCCATTTTTGGTCAAAAACTGCTTAACACTCAGCACGGTGTGGGCAGGTACACTCGTAAATTACCCATCATGAAACAGGCAGACATATTTAAAGGATCTCCAAAAAAATTTCACTGAAGTCAAATGCAGCCTCTCACACCAACATTAGCTGGTACACTGATGCCAATGGGTTCCTAGAACACTTACCTAGTGGGGGAAGCCTGTATTACACGAAGTCTACCCTTCAAAAGATAATTTGTTTTTTTTGGGGGGCCCCCTTGTATGCTTATATATGCTAAATTATTCACCTATTTTAAACAAGATAATTTTTTTTTTCATTAATGGAGAAAGCAGCCACCTATGTAACATGTTCTGCAGACTACACAACAGACTAACCCCTCCTGACACAACATCTGAAATTCCAACTTTGGGGGAGTTCTAACAGCTCACTGGAAAGAGCAATACTATGGAGCAAAAGGCAGTATAGAAGGGTTGTTTCCAATGATCCAATCATATGAGGCAACTTCTCAATCTCAAACTGCCCCCATTCATATTTGTAGACTGCTGTGCCTCTACTATGACTGTTCGTTCTGTCTTAACTGATTATTGCTCCTTTCACCCATCCTTGTCTACTTGGTAAACTCCAAGTCGGCCTTATGGTACCATTATAAGTTGGAAATGTTGTATAGCAGTTTTGAACAGCTGTAGTTGGTTGAATGCAGGACCCAAGTCTTCATCCCTCCACATTTCCACATTCTTTGCCATGTAACGTTGTAGTGCTACACTCTCCTCCTCCTGTGCTCCACACTGGGCAAGGCCTCCTCTCCTACCTCAAGACTTTGGATTCTGTCACATGACTAGATTTGGCCAAAATAATGAAGTAGTGACTGTATGCTGGCTCTGAGTGTAAGCCTCAAGGGCTTTTATGTGTGTCTGCATTTTCTCTTGTACCTCTGGCAGTGCCATAAGAAAAGCATGCTGAGCTTAGCTCACTGGTCACATGAGGAGAATAAGAGATATGCAGAGCAGAGAAATAACCAGCCAAGTCTAATTTGCATCAGATAGCCACAGGATCAACTTGAAGCAGGTAGCCTAGACCTCACTGAGTAAGTCCAACTGAGAACAGAAGAACCACCCACCAATGAGCTGTCCATGAGCCAAATGAAAGGTTATTGTGTTAAACTCTTGAGCACTTGTTGTAGTTAGTAATAGAGCAACAGTTAAACAACTCAATACTTCACAGCATAACTAAGTTATCACAAGTAGATATTTTTACCTCAATAAAGGGAAATATAGGAATGTTTCAGTTTTTATAGCAAGTTAGAATAAGTGGCCAGAAAGTATACTTGAAGTGAAGATATCTGAACCCAGTAGGAAGGAAGTATTATGGCTACAGATGCCTCTGGCAACCCCATTCTTCATCAGGATTATTCAAACACCATTAGGATCCAATTCACTTGGGTTTCTTTAAGTCAAACTAGTGAGTAACATAAGTGTGCTATTAAGCAGCAGAATTAGTAAAGTGTACAGAGTGCATCTGAGGCCACAGTTTTTCCAGAACTCTCCAGGAGGGAGAATGTATAGGACTTGTTTAGTAGTTGAACAAGGATTTGACTCTCCCTGAGGCTTCTATTAAGACCAAGGTGTTGACATTCCGTGAAGTGTTTTAGTGGGCAACTTGCCCTTCTCAGCTATTAATCTTCAAACAAGCTGTACCTATCAGCCACTCCACCCCCGTGTTTGTAGGATTAGAATTAGAAACAGGGGCCTTAGAGAGTCAGGGCTGCACTGTCAGGATGAGTAGCTTCCGAGATCAGCAGCCACAGAGAAGTGTTGCTTCCACTCAGGGTACACTAAAAGGAGAGAAGGAGCCAGTCACTGTTGGCTTGTTGGTTCACTGCTGACCAGAATGCCAGGGCAGAAACTTCCATACCTTTCACTGTTTTTGGATTTGTTAATGGGCAGATAGACTCTAAAAACCTACATGAACATCAAGATAACATAAATCAATGATAATGCTAAACAAAAATAACTAACTTAAAAGAATTAGTTCACCTGAGAAAAGATCACATAGAATGTCTACAAGAGATGAGTCCTACTGAAGAAGAAATAAAACAATGAGAAATTAGAAGTATACAAGAAAGACTTTCTGGAAGTATAAACACTGATTTTAAGTTAGAACTTAAGATTTCCACAGAAGAACTAAAAAAATCACTGGCACTGATAACAACCAAATTAATTATTTGGAAAACTGACTGAAATGTTACTGTAAGTAGTCATGACACAAAGAGATTAAAAACAATGGAAGAGCAGAGGGGCTTGAAGGACACATCCAGCAGCTTAACATGGGAACAAAAGGAATTCCAAAAGGGATTTTAAAAAGACAGAAAAGAGGAAAACAAAAGAAAAGAACATATGAGGGAGATGTTACAGATGTTACAATTAAATAAATACAATACTAGATATTTTATTATACTGATCTGAAGTAAGACTTAAGCCTACAGATTAAAATTCTCATTAAGTCCAGGAAGTGACTCCAGGAAATACTTGAATTTCAAAAGTAAACAGAAAATTATACAAGCTTCCAGACAGAATAAGTTACTTACAAAGGAATCAGACTAGCTAAGGGAATTCTCATCTACAACTCTGGAATGCAGAAGACATTAGAATAATGTACCAACTATTAAGAAAAAATTGATCCAAGAATCCTACACCCAGACAAAATACTACTCATCTGTCAAGGGCAAAGAAAAACATTTCAACATGCAAGGATTCAAAAAGTAAACTTCCCATATACACTCTCTGAGGACAATACTTGACAAAGAACACAACCAAATAACAATAGATTTGGAACAGCTGTCTCAGTGTGATGGAAATTAAAGACTAGAGGAACCAGTGGACACTGACATTCCTCCCTCATGAAAGTACATATACACACATGTATGAGTGTATGTGTATAGTATGCTTGCACACATTCACAAATGCATGCATATATACACATAAATATGCACATATTTAAAACAGGAATATTAAATAAATACTGAGTTTTCATAGACTACAACAGGAATGCTATACTACAAAAAGAAAAAAAAATTTTTGGAATTCCTTTTGTTCCCATGTTAATATTTTCAGTTCTAGTAATAGCCCGGAACTGAAAATATTAAGTAAGCAAAACCACATCAGAGACTAGGGAAGAGATACACAGGAAAAGTCCTTTAAAGAACATAAGTTTAATGTTGGCCGTAAGGAATAAAAATGTAATCATTAATGGGAACAAAAAACTTAGTAGAACTCTCAAGCTAACCAGAAATAAAAAGAGATAAAGGGAAAATTACCAAGTTAGTGAAACCAAACAAAACAAAAAGGGAAAGGAAGGGAGAGTGATATAACATAAATAGAAAATAAAATAGCATAGAAGGCATAAAACCAATTATTTCAACATTACATCAAATATGAATGGGCTCAATACTATAACTAGTTAAAAGAATAATCACATTGTGGCTAAGATTAAGCAATGCTTTGTTCACAACTCAGATTTTTTAATGTGATAAACTTTTCTTTTTAAAAAGTTCTAAAAAGATTGAGCTTTCCAAAGTAGAAGTCCAAATATGGGACACAGAAGACAAAAATATCATAGAAAAAAATCAACAAAACAAACAGCTGGTACTTTGAAAGAAGAATCAACATTGTTAAAATGTCCAGCCTACCAAAGGCAATCTACAAATTCAACACAATACCCATTAAATTACCAACATCATTCTTCTCAGACATGGAAATGACAATACAGAAATTCATAGGGAAATATAAACGACCATGAATAGTCAAAACAATCCTCAACAAAAGACACAAAGTAGGAGGTATCACACTTCCAGACTTTAAACTTTACTATAAGGTGAAAATGATCAAAGCAGCCTGGTATTGGTACAAGAACAGGCATATAGATCAATGGAAACGGATAGAGATTCCGGAAGTAAAATCTCAATTTCTCAACCAACTCATCTTCGGCAAAGCCTCCACCAACAACAACTGCAGAGAAGAGAACTTATTCAGTAAATGATGCTGGAGAAACTGGTAGACCACATACAGAAGATTGAAACAGGACCTCTACCTATCACCAAACACAAAAATCAACTCTAAATGGATCAAAGACGCAAATGTAAAACCCCAATCTATAAGAATCTTAGAAAATGCAGGAGACAGCCTTATGGAAATGAGAGTAGGCAACCAATTTCTGATCAAAACCCCAGATGTCCATGCTATAACAGATAAGATAGACAAGTGGGACCCCATTAGGCTGAAAAGCTTCTGCAAAGCAAAAGAAACCATCAAGAGAGTGAGGAGACAGCCTGCAGAATGAGAAAAAATATTTGCCAGTTGTATATCTGACAAAGACCTAACATCCAGGATCTACAAGGAACTCAAATGTACTGAAAGGAAAAAAGCAAACAGCCCCATTAAAAAGCAGGCAAAAGACATGAATAGACACCTCTCAAAAGATGATATACAGGCAACCAATAGACACATGAAAAAGTGCTCAGCCTCACTCATTATCAGAGAAATGCAAATCAAAACTACATTAAGATACCACCTAACCCCATTAAGAATGGCCATCATTAACATGAATAAAACAAACGACAACAGATGCTGGCAAGGATGCAGAGAAAAGGGAATGCTTCTACACTGCTGGTGGGAAAGCAAACTATGTCAACCTCTATGGAAAACAATGCGGTGATTTCTAAAAGAACTAGAAATTGACCTTCCGTATGACTCAGCAATCACCCTACTGTGTATATAGCCAGAGGAACTCAAAGCATTCTACAAAAAAGATATCTCCACATGCATGTTTATTGCAGTACTATTCATAGTAGCAGAAACATGGAACCAACTGTGCTGCCCATTGAAACTGGACTAGATAAAAAAATATATGGTACATATACACAATGGAACATTACACAGCTATAAAGAAGGACAAACATATGGACTTTCACAGCAACTTGGATGGATTTAGAGTCACTAATACTCAGGGATCTATCACAGAAACAAAGAACAGAGTACCACATGTTCTCACTCATAAGTGGACCCTGAACATTTACAATAATACTGTAAGAAAGGAAGTGGCAGTAGCAGGATACTGCCGGGATTAGGGGTGGAAGGGACACAACATCAATAAAAGTACTTGATCTCAAACCAGGCAAAGTGGGTACTAAGGGAGGCCCAAACTTTACCTGTATGACACCCACTTGCATACTTAATCCTGAATTACACCCCACATCTTTAAAATAAAATATGAAAAAAAGTTATAAAAAGAAATAACAAATACAAACAAAATTTTTAGTTGACTATATAAATATCAAAGTAGAATACATGATCAGAAATACTAAACAAGAAGAATATTCCATAATGACAAATGCTCAATCCAAGAAAAAACTACCATAAAATTGTATGAATCAAATAACATAGTATAAAAGATATCAAACAAGAGCAATTAAAAATAAAAAAGTACTTGAAAAAAGACAATTCTATTTAAAGATGTTCTTGTACTTTCAGAATTTGAAGAAACATGTAATCAACTACAACTATGTAAACTATAAGAATAATAATTATTATTATTACTACTGATGAATTAAACGGCATAAATACAATCAATAAACTTAATTCTATATGTTCACATAGGATGAGGAAGAAGGAGAATGTTTTATAATACAGGCAGAGACTATATGAATTAAATGGTATTTAGAGAGAAATTTAGAGTTTTAAAATATTTTATTGGAAAAGAAGGATGCCTGAAAATTCATAACCTAAATAGTCAACTTAGGAAATTATGAAAGACAGTACTAGATCAAATTGAAAGAAAGATTAAAAAGAAATAATAAAGATAAAAGCAGATGTAAGACATAAAATACCAAGAAAAAATTCAGGAAATCAACAGTCCCCAAACATGGTTCTATGAAATGACAAATGACACAGAAAAGCTTCTAGCAAAATTGAGCAAGAAAAAAGCAGAAAAGACAAAAATAACAAATATTATAAATAAAACTATAGTTCATAACTACAGATAAAGCAGACATTAGTAGAAAAAAAGGGATAACATGAACATCATGCTAATAATTTGAGAATTTGAATGATACAGTCAATTTACTAGAAAAACAGAACTGATAAAACTGACTCAAGAAAGCCTTAATAAACTTACTGTCATTAAAAGACTCGAGTCAGTAGTTAAAAATCGCCTCTCAAATAAAACTTCAAGTCCAAATGATTGTAATTAGAAAGTTCTAACAAATGTTTAAGAAACAGATCACTCCAAATTATTCCAGAATCTAGAAGAAGGAATGCTCCACACTTTATTTATTAAGCTTGGATAACAGGTTTCAAACACCAAACTGGGATAGCATGAGAATAAAAAACATAGGCCATACTCACATTATGAATATGGGCATAACAATTCTAAATAAGACACAACTGAAATTAATTTTCTAAAATGTGAAAAAAATACATAATGAACATCCAAGAGTATTTTAATAATGAAGATATAGGAATGTATTTTAGCACAGTATTTTATTTAGAAGGAGAAAAATGATCAACTCATATTGATGAATACAAAGCATTTGATGAAGTTAAATACCATATCAAGATGAAACCACTTACTAAAGTAGAAATAGAAGTTTTCTGCTTATGACCATGATGGAGAAACAGAGGCTGAAGTTTGACCCGCTGCATTAAACAACTAGAAAAGTAGAAAAGACATGAAATAACTGTTTTTGAGATCTCGAACAGCAGGCAACTCAGGAGTTTGATCTCTGAAAGAAGGAAACAAATATGCCAGACCACAAAGCAGGAAGAGGGATCCCAAGGAAAGCATGGTAACTTCACACAGTTGAGGAGACAAAGATCAGAATTCAGGAAACTTGAGGTGGCTAGAAGTGGGGGTGGCACAGCCCTCCAAAGAAGAGGTAGCTATGCAGAGAAAGAGTTCCAAAAGTCTGCACAACAGTCCTCTTAAATCTCTGTTGAATACTAAGATCCCCACATCTCTAAAATAAAAAATTAAAAGAGGAAAAAAAAGAATTCCTCAGGAGATTCCAATGCACAACCAAAGTTGGGAACTGATAAACTATTATTGTATTCAAAGTCCTATGCTAAATTCCGGTGCTGTAAAAAAATAAAACGCATGCCTGTTAAAAAAAAAAAAGATCCACATATGTACAGTGAAACCATGAAGTCTGGTAAAGAGTGACTGGAAAGCTGTGAGCTGAATGGTTCTCAGAATCCACAAAGGGGTAGGGATCATTTGAGTTTCCAAAAATCAGTCAAGAAAGTACTTGGTGATCACTTGGGGCATTCAATAGACACCCTAGAAGACATATGCCCTGGAAGCATGGCTAAACTATCCTTGTATAAAAACTACACTAAACTGGCTCTAATCAAGTTTAGAAAGAAGTCTATAAATAATAAAACCAAACCAAAAGTACATTAGCAGCCTACCAGAAAAAAACTGTTCACTAGTCCTTAAAGAGAGATCAGATACTCAAACATAAAATTGACAATGTCACTATCAACCCAATGATTCCAACTCCATAAAATACACACAAAAAACTATATCAAGGCACATTATAATCAAATTGTTAAACAAAAAAGGGGAAAGAAAGATAGAAAAGTAATTCTTGGGTCCTAACTTCCAGGAAGACAAAGAAAACAAGGAGCAATGATTATGCCAAAAAGGGCTGATGTGTGCCCAAGGACAAGGCTATTAAGTCTGGCTTTCAAAACAGTAAAGGCTGCAGCCATCAGGGACATTTCTGAAGTGAGTGTTTTCAACTACTATGTGTTTTCCAAGCTGTATATGAAGTTGCATTAATGCATGAGTTGTGCCATTCACAGCAAAGTAGTCAGGATCTCATGGAGCCCACAAGGACTCCACCCTCAGGTCCTGCCCCCTGACCTCCACCAAAGCCCATGTAAGGAGTTGAGTCCTTTGAAATGAAAGAAAAACTGTTATTCAGAGACAAATAAAATGAAAATTATACTTTAAAAATTTTAAAAACAAAATCTTAAAAATAGTCAAAGAAGCTGGGCTTGGTGGCTCAGCCTATAATCCCATGCCTTGGGAGGCTGAGGTGAGTGGATTGACTGAGCCCGCGGGTTCGAGACCCGCCTGGGCAACTTGGTGAGACCTCATCTCTACAATAAATTAAAAAAAAAATTAGCCGGGTGTGGTAGCGCATGCCTGTAGTTCCAGCTACTTGGAAGGCTGAGGCGGAAGGATCACCGGAGCCCAGCAGGTCGAGGCTGCGGTGGCCAGGAGCAGTCACTGCACTCCAGTCTGGGCGACAGAGCGAGACTCCAACTCAAAAAAAAAAAAAAAAGAAGTCAAAGAAAAAAGAAGCATTACAGAGGAAAGGAAAAAAAAAAGTCTGAGAACTATTTAGTAGAAGCCAATGCAAATTGGAAGAAAATAAAATGACATTTTCTTTCTTTCTTTCTTTTTTTTTTTTTTTTTGAGTCAGAGTCCCATTCTGTTGTCCAGGTTGGAGTGTAGTGGCATACTCATGGCCACCGCAGACTCGACCTGCTGGGCTCAGGCGATCCTTCCACCTCAGCCTTCCAAGCAGCTGGAACCACAGGCGCACGCCACTACACCTTGCTAATTTTTTGATTTATTGTAGAGATGAGCTCTTGCCAAGTTGCCCAGGCTGGTCTCCAACTCCTCGGGCAATCCTTTCACCTCTGCCTCCCAAAGTGCATGAGCCACCATGCCTGGCTAAAATGACTTTTTCAAAGTGCTAAAAAAATTTTTTTAAACTCAATCCAGATTTCTATATTCAGAAAAAATTCTTTGAAAAATGAATACAAAATATAGACTTTTCAGACAAACAAAAGCTAAGAGAGCTGTTTTCTAGGGAAATTGACTTGCAAGAAATGTTAAAGTTCTTCAGAGAGAAGAAAAGTGATACTAAGTGGAAACATGAATCTACATAAAGAAATAAAGAGTATCAGAACTGGGAAATGTGTGAGTAAATATAAGAGACATAAATTTTTCATTCTTAAATTTCTTTAAAAGATAACTGACTTTAAATCTTTATCTTTAAACATCCAATTGAAAAAAAGTCAATATATTATGGGATTTACAACATAGTAACAAATAAAACATATGGCAATAATGGCACACAACACAAGGAGATGTGAAAGTAAATCTTATGTAATAAGCTATAAAGTTACTTCGGTATACACTGTGGTAAATTAGAGGTTCATACTATAAAAGCTATGAAACTCATTAAAATAGGCATAACTAAAGAAACAATTCTGGAGATAACATGGAATACTAAAAATATTTAAGCAACCTGTAGAAGACAGGAAAGGAGAAGAATTACATAGACTACGTGAAACAAATAAAAAATAGCAAATGGTAGATTAAAACCCAACCATTAAATGTAAATGGCCTAAAAACCCCAATATAAAGGCAGAAATCATAATGCTGAATAAAAATAAAACTCACCGGGCTCAGTGGCTCAGCCTGTAATCCCACGCCTTGGGAGGCTGAGGTGAGTGGATTGCCTGAGCCCGTGGGTTCGAGACCCGCCTGGGCGAGTGAGACCTCATCTCTACAATAAATAAAAAAATTAGCTGGGCGTGATAGCGCGCGCCTGTAGTTCCAGCTACTTGGAAGGCTGAGGCGAAAGGATCGCCGGAGCCCAGCAGGTCGAGGCTGCGGTGGCCGGGAGCGGCCACTGCATTCCAGTCTGGGCGACAGAGTGAGACTCCAACTAAAAAAAAAACCCAACTATGTGCTGTCTTATAGAAATTTATTTTATTTTTTAGAGAAAAGAGTCTTACTCTATCACCTAGGCTGAAGTGTAATGGCACAATCATAGCTTGCTGCAGCATTGAACCCCTGACTCAAATGATCCTCTACCTCAGCCTCCCTAGTAGCTGGGATTGTAAGGATGCACCACCACACCCAGCTAACTTTCTTTATTTTTAAGAGAGGGGGACTCTCACTGTGCTGCTGGTCTCAAACTTCTGGCCTCAAGTGATTCTCCTGCCTTAGTCTCCCAAGTAGCTAAAATTACAGACGTGGCTACCACACCCAGCTAGAAGAAACTTAATTTTAAATATTAAAAAAAAGATAGGCTAAGGAGTAAAAGAATGTAAAGATATAGTATGCAAATATTGCTAATTTTAAAAGCTGAAGTGGCTTTTGTATTACTATCAAGGTAGACATCAGAATGAGGTATGTTACCAGTGATAAAGACATTACAAAATGATAAGAGTCAATGCATCAAGAAGATTCATAGAATGTGGCCACCTAAAGCTGTCCTTGCTTTTTATATAGGTTTGCCTGAAATTCCAGTGGTCTCAGTAGCCCACGTTAATGAAAGGATCTGACAGACTGAAGGAGCCTGGAACCGTGGGTTTGCTGAGTCTTATACTATTTTAGGCATGAGTGTGTATGAGTGGGGAAGTCCAGAAGGCAAAGCAGGATCCATCTCATTATCATAAAAGAATGTTATTATTTTATTTTGTTTCATTTCCTGATGCTCCATCTGTCCTCCTGGAAATTTCAGTATATCAGGTCTGCCCACAACCTCCCACAACAGGGACCCCCCTCTGCCTTATTCATCGTGTTATCCCAGCCGTGAATACAGTGCTGCTCTGGCAAATTTTGAGAGCTCAATGCATGTCTATAGAGTGAACAAATAAAAGTCTCCAGGTACCAGTTATAGAAGGAGGATTACGGGTTCCTAATCACCTTTTAATTGCTTCTATGATAAGGTCTAGCTCTTTGTCTATTACTCTCTGTGTAGACCCCAGAAGAAACAAAATCTAATATCCAGGGGTAGCAGCAAGCAGAACACTAGGTTCATGGTATACACCATCTGCCTCAATAGAACCAGGAGAGCCTTCTGAAAATGCATTTTGCCTACCTCACATCCCTCCCACCACCTACTTTCCAAGACACAAAAACATACCACATCGCTAACAGATCATCATCAAAAAATGCAAAAACAAAAAGAGGCCTCCAGTTTAAGATGCCAGATTGACTACACATGTTGACCTCTGCTCCCCTTAAAAACCCATATAAAATGCTGTCTAGGAATGTTTTGAAAAGGTAAAAACCCACAATGACAAAGAGAACAGGATAGAATATGACAGCATCAAAAATCTGAAAACACAGATGGATGAGTAGTAACTCTCTTGGTAGACTTGAACAACACAAAACCTAAAAAGCAGCAGGAAAAACCCAGAAGCAAAATGATTATCCTGCAGAGACCCAGAGAGATTCAGGAGGTAGTAGCACTCCCAGCTACAAAAATGGGGATAAAAGCAAGGCTTAAAAGAGCAGAATGGTTCAAAGTCTTTCTACTAAGTAATTAGGTCCCATATGACCTCACTCTGAGCAACCAGGATACTATGTCTCCCATACCCAGGAAGAAGACAACTAAGTCTCACTCTCAGAGAGAGTGGGGTACAAGGCCCAGTAAAGGGGAGGGGCACCTTGACAAAAACTGACAGTTTAATGAACAATCTGTCTTTCTGCAGGCCAGCCCTCAAGCTCCTTTCCCCATCGCAGCTCTGGCTGCCAGCTTTACACCTTGAAGATTTATTTTTGGGGAATCTGTCCACACAAAAGAAAAGATGTGAGGCTAATTGGGAGAGCAAAAGGTGCAGAAAGAATAGCCCAGTCAGATCTCTCTAGCCTTAGGAGGTTTAACACAAGGGAATATAAGGAAAGCTCATTTTTGATGACCAAAAATTGGTAACTGCTATAATTATCATCTTTAAAACGTGCGCACACACACACATAAGCAGAAAATATTTACTTATAGCCACTATATATATCAGAGTTTTGCTAGGCAGGTAGGAGCCTCCAGATTCTGAGAGAAACAAAGAAAAAAGGTCACCAAGATCCCAGCCATACTCCAGAGACCACGAAACAGCCTCAGCAAGAACAAGGAGAACTTTTTATTCTTCTGCTTTTACTTAGAGCAAGGCACACATCAAAAGCACATGCCTGCTGAGTTCCAGGGGCCTGATCATTCTCATGTATTTCTCCAGCAAGATTTTATAAAAATGAAGTCGGCACTGCTGCATTATTTATATGTAGTTCACTGTATTGACACTGCCAGGCCCCCACTTTCAAGGGAAACCTTTTGTTCTCTGCTTAGGGCAGGCTGAACCTGGAGAGTCTCAATCGAACAAGCTAGTGAATAACAAAATAATTAGAGCTGAGAGAGGGGATAAATTACCAAGATATTCCTGGCTGCAGCCTTTGGTATATCACAGGCCTCTGATGGCTCTGTTTTTCCAAGCCGTGTAACAGACTAAACTACCAGCCCTGAAGATACAGCTCACGGGGAGATATAAGGACTTGGACTGGCTTGCTAATTGTCTCAACAAAGAGACCAAGAGGGCCTTATTTCTGAAGAAATACCACTGCACGCATCAGAGCTGTTTCTGTTAAAGAGCTGTCAGATTTCAGGCCTGTTACTATTGGTTCTGTACTTCATCAAGACTTGCTGACAGGCCCATGACAGAACGAAATAATATATGCAATGATGCAACACAGGGCAATATTAAATTGCCTTTCGGTTAGACTTGCCGAAAACATGGTTCAAATGCGGCCATGACAAAATGGGGAGCATGAAAGAACTGAATGAATAATCGAGTTGAGGAAGTTTTCCCAGGCCCCCAAAAGAAAGCGATCTAAGAATCAGAAAACAAAAGATCTTGGTGATACCCCTAGATTTATGGGTTTGGATTTGTCCCCTAAAAAATAAGGATGGTACTAATCAGAGGCAATATGAGAGAAGGGAGGAAAATGAAGGGGAAAAAGACAAGAAAACAAGCAACAGCTGATGGAGTCTCCGTTATACACCAGATACTGTGCATAGGAATTTTATGTGGGTTGCTGAATAGCACAACAAACTTGTAAGGATACTGTCGTACTCTCATTTGGTAGCAAAGGATACCAAGGATCAGAAGGTTGAGCAAGTCATTGGAGGTCATACCATTAGGAAAGAGCAGGGCAGAGGTTAAAAAACCTGCCCTGATCAATGAAAAGGCCACACTTGTTAACTACATACTTATCCAGGCCCACTCATGAAAAGATATTTACAAAGCACTACAAAGGTTGGATAGGCCAAGTGATAGAGTGCAATAATTTTGAGGTATTTGACTTCTTTGTGTTTATTTTGCCTATCATCTCCTTCACTTAATAAAAGAAAAATAGGAAAATGAAGAGATAGAAGGGCTCAAGCAACACAGAGCTGTAAGAAACAAAGAGGTAGGTGCCTTAAGTTTCCTGTGAGGATGTTCTGGCAAAACAGGGTGTTCAGGAGAGGCATACCGTAAGCAAAGACACAGCGCCAACAATGAGATGCTCCCTCAAGATGTGAAAATGAAGTTTGCTTTTGAGAGGCAAGCTGTAAAGTCAACCCATAACAAGTAAGAGTAAAATATCCAAAATTATCAAAACGAAGACAAAATGGCTTCCAGGACATTCAGAGTTCAAGGTAACCAGATGGAAGGCATTCCGGTAGATAAGAAAGAATGCACAAGTCAGAGGCATGACTGGTCTGCGGGCCAGAGCAGAGAAAGGAGGGAGCAGAAGAAGTGAAAGCAGAGGCAAGTGCCAGTGGGGAGAAGGATGAAAATTCCAGGTGGAAAGAACTGCATGTGCAAAGGGCTGGAAGCGAGGGGCAGCATGGTGCAACGTGTTTCAAGGAAACCCTCACTGCACATCCCTCAACAGCTGAGTGTTTCCCATGTGAAGAAAAGGAGCAAAAGAACTATTCAATTCCTTCCTCTCCCTCCTTCCCTCCACAAAATTGTATTAAGCTCTTACAATGTCCCAGGCACAGATGTTGTCTCTTCCCTCATGGAGCATAGAGTTCAGCAAAGGACAGAAATCCATAAAGAACTCACTCAAATATCTAGTAAGTATCATGAAGGGTAAGTATAGTGAAGAAATGTTTCCCAGGATCTATAAAGCATATGGTAACAAAAAACATGTAAACAGGGAGAGATTTGTTCAAGCATACAAAATTATAGCTTGATTGGAGGAATAAGTTTTAGTGTTCTATACCACTGTAAGATAACTACAGTAAACAATAATCTATTATGCATTCTCAAATTGCTAGACTGAGGAAATCAAACATTCTCAACACAAAGAAATGACAAATGTTTGAGATGATGGGCATGCTAATTATCTTGATTTGAGCACTATATTTTATATGTTTCAAAACATCACTATGTAAACCTTGAATATATCCAATTATTATTTGTCGAAATTTTTTTTTAAAGAATCTATACCTTACCTTAGATTCTTCCACTAAGGAGGGGGAGCCTCAGGGTCAAAGTTTCCATCGAGCATCTGTTCACTCCTTCAGATTTCAGTGGCAGACCCTGTGGCTAAAGGTCATTAAAATGGGGGTGCCTTGTGATGGCAACATCATCAGAACCCTGTCCTTGGGTTTTCCCTGCCTTTCCCCTGGCTTCTTCTCCATTAAAGCAATGTAGGGTTCCTGACTCAATAATATCAGGTTTATTCTGCCTTCTTGGACCTGAGGCTTGATCTTAGACTTTTGGCTCTGGCCATCTGAAAACTAATCATTGGTCCACCCTCTAGCTCTTCCAAACTCCTTGGCTTCAGGGTCCCACTGCAAGGTTTTCTCTCCCTAGTTTTTCTATGATGTTCTTGATAACAAGACCTATTCCTAACCATAGCTATGTCCCAGCATAACTCAGGAGAGACTGAAGACATATGTACCTATCTCAGTCTGATTCAGAAAGGAAAACTTTGCTAAACATTATACAAGCTCCAATATTAAAATACGTCTTCCAGTATCAACCCACTTTAGTCTATCTTATGACAGGACAACACACTGTGTATCAATAAGGACAGATAGTGATGTCTATATAATCATTATTTTCAACATTCTTCAGTCTTAATGACATCCCTTACCTACCATTCGTTAAGCTGAGCATTGAGCTAATCCAAAGTTATCTAAAGAATGCATATCAGTAGCCCTGGGATCTAGTACTAAAGGCAAGAAATATGTGAAAAACAGTATTATTCTAAAGTAACTAGTGGGCATCTGGGAAGGGGGGAGGAAAGAAAGGAAAAGCAAGTTATCATATTAATATATGGTTATTTGAGGCTGCTCTGCTTGAAGAGATAATGTATGATTCCTGGCAGAGGATGAGAAACAGGGCAAATTTAAATAGCTACTGCCAATTGGTCCAGTGAATTTCAGTTCTGTTTGGCTATTAAGCCACTTTATAATTAATTTCTGGCCTCTGGGGCATCCACCAAATATCATCTTAACTACAGAATACGCTTCAATATAAATAAGTGAATGAACAAATCATAAAACAAATCTTTTCTTGATAAGCTAAGATTATATTTACAAATAACAGTAATAGCAGCTATACTATGCTATAGTTTAGCACAGTACCTAGCATATTGCAGGCACTCAACAAATATTCTTTATCTTCTATGAGACATTGACATTCTAAGAGGTACGGAAAGGCATAATCATTTCCCTCATACTAAACATCTTAGACTGCTCTACTTGTTTTTGTTCAGTGATGCCATTTGCATATATTTGATACTTCAAACCCATGGGAATATTTAGCAAACCTTACAGATCTGGTCTTCCAATCCTATCCATTTTGGTTTAGGTTCTATAAACGGTGCCACTCTTTTCCCATGGCGTAAAATGCAAAAGCATTAGAAGCATTCTTTTCCTTTCCCTGTTCTCCCTGGACTCATTGTGCTTCAGGTGACTGTGGCTGCCATCATGACAACAGCCATAATACATGAAGGTCACCATGGTGATGCTCCTGTCAGACACGATGTCAACTGTCCCAGAATCTAAGGAGCTACCTACTTACTTATCTGTTAGAACTGAGAATTTTAACATAGAGCAATATCTCTTTGACCCAAGGAAGAGAGCCAGATCAAGATTTCTTAAACAAGGCAAGAAGGTTAAAAACATTTAAAAAAAAGTTGGTGACTTACGAATACAGACCTGAAGCTCTCATAGCTTTCAGAGTGTCTTATCTCTAAGAAAGAAAAGGAACAGGAAATGAAAATGGAAAAGAAAAAGGAACAGCAAAGTGGTCTTAAAACTAGGTTTTCAATATCCTTCAGGGATCAAGATCCAGAAACTGTCAGAAAAATACACCAGCTCTTCAGAAGAAAGGTATATTCAGAGTTGCTATGTATGTCAAACATATGGTAATTTTGTGACTTAACCACTGAAGACATTCAGAGTATATATCATCTCTCTGGCCTCAAGGGATTAACAGTCTGTCAGGGGAGAAGAGCACCCTAAAATCATCTACCTAATATAGGTAGAATTAGGCTTGGAACCCAGACAATTCGCTTCATAGCCCCCCCCCCCCCTTTTTAAACTATCCAAACTGCCTCAAGAAACATACTCTCTGCGTGATTGGTGAATTTCATGAATAAAGTATAAGATATTTAAGAGACAACAGAGGAAGAGGAGAATTCTATCTGGGAATATTAAGGGAGCGTCACTAAGGAGTAGTAGCTTGAATTGTGAGTCCTGAAATATGAGCAGGAGTTCACAAGGTGAACAAAGGTTGTCAAGGAGACGTTTCAGGCAATATACCAAAGCATTCAGTTCAAGCCGGATCCTGTCTCCAGATGTGAGATGGAATAACTGACCTCCTAAGGACTCTTCCAGACACTTGATTTTACTGCTGCTATGAGAAAGGCAGTGCTAAACGTGTACAAAGCACAGGTTCTGGATTAGATCTGATGAAGCCATCGTTCACTAGTGAGTAAGATATTCTCCCTGCTCTTCATCTTCTTCATCTTTTAAGGAGGGTAATAGTAGTATTTATCTCATAAATCTATTAAAAGATTAGATGCTATATGAATTTGCATAGCACACGCCCAATAAAAAGGAGTCATTTTTGTTCTCATTGTTTTCATCAGCATCAACATCATCATATCATAGCTACTTCTTTGAAAGACAATACTAATGAAAGAGAAATGTTCAAATAAAAATTCACTTTAAGATCCTGCTAGGAACACTAAAGAGAAATAAGATGCATTTTTTAGCTCTTATTTAATGACCATTATTTGAACTAAATGAAATAATGACATAAGCAACCCAGCTCAGCCTTGCTAAGCTCAACATAAAATGGAGTTGAAGATCAAAGTCTTGGTTCATATCTTGAACTTGAAAACCAATGTTGGGCCCAAATTATGTCTCCTCTGCAGTTAGAAGCAAAACCAGAATGCTTTATTAAATCAGAATGCTTTATTAATTCCCAAACACTTCCTTAATTCCCAAACACACTTCTGCCATCACCAAGCATGGCACTGCAGAGATACAGAGGTGAGTATTAGAGCTCCTCCTTGATTAACTCAGAAGGCAGATGGGAAAATAGATAAATCTGAGAAATGCAAAAAGTATTCTAAGAATGTTTGCAATACAGGTATATATAAAGCTTTATGGGAGGACAGGAAGCTAGAGAAATTAACTCCATGGAGCTTCTAGGAAATTCAATAAACAAAAACTAGAGAAAAATGAAAACCATGCCTAATGTGTATACCCTGAGGAACCCATGATGAAGAGTACTTAAGTTATCCCTGGTCTGCCTATACTTTGGTTGAAACAAACTCAGTTTCCTGAGCGGGTCATGCTCCCACTAAATTCTGGACTTAGTCATTCACTCCTGAAGCATCTTTATCTTTCTTGCCCTTGGTAAATCTTAGTCACCTTCAGATGTCAATTCCCCTGGGAATTCATTCACGGGTACATTATTTGTCCCTTCATTGTGTTTTTATTGCTTCCTATCATCACATGTACTGCATTAGGATCACCTGCTAAATTCTAGCCTGTACATTAGGAGTGAAAGTGGTACATTCTACATCTTGGACTTCCTAGTAAGGTGGACACACAGTGGATGTTTACTGTTTGCTTCATCAATAGCTATCACTGGTATCTTCTTTCACCGACAACCACACACATAAATATCCATTTTATTCTTGCATAGGAAGTCTACTTTGAGTGTTGAACTGGATCTACCTATGCAACTCTGTCTATAAGATGAGTTTTTAAGTGAGTTCATATTAAAAAAACAAACAAAACCACCAACAAACAAAAGCGAGCAGAGGCTTCTGCTCAAGTATAAATCAATATCCTTGCTAAACTGCATGAGCCTGCTTGCTATCCTTTTTAATAAATAGCAAGAAGGAGCTTGTGGGGGTTCCTTAAATGAGTAGCCATATGGAAAGGTAAAAGCGCATTTACAGTGTACCATGTTCCTTTTTTATCTCCTTTAGAATTACCATGTGTTTTTCTAATTGAGAGCACTCTTAAGGCTTATTTATAAACCAGATCTGAAAGAAAAAAAAATGCGTGGCCTAAATTCACTCTATTTCCCTTGTGTATCATTTCTGTTTCTTTTGAACCTTGCAAAGCAGTTTATAACAAATAAATCATGTCTTATAAATTAAGCAACTGGAGAAACTGAGATGGGAATGGTTGATGGCAAGCTTAAAAAGATACCACCATATATCACTTGGGGTCACAGTACTCCAGTTCCCCACCAGCCTGGTTGGATCGACTGGTTTTAATGGTGTGAGACATATTTCTAAGAACACCTAAAATCAACGATCACTTACTAATCATACGCAGCCCAAGTTGTTTTAGGCAGAAGACCAATAAGTTGAGAGGGTTGTAGTCAATGCTTTCGAAACAGAGAACAAAAAGGAATGTCAGATGGAAGGGAGAATTATGCCGAGGGAAGAGAAGGATATGGAATAATGAAATAACCATCTTTAGGAAGAGAAATATTTTCAGTTGAAAGCAGCTGTTTTTCATTTCTATGAAGGCAATGAGCATAAATTTCAGTAAAGGAGGGTTTAGATTAACTGAGGAAAAGCTGCCTAACTTACAGGGCTAAAGACATGATGACTTGGTATGGGTGAAGATGACAGTCTTCTTTAAGGAAAGGAGAGTCCCATCATTTAAGGTGGCTGGGGAACTGTCTGACTGTAAGAGAGGGGAATGGATTAAACAGATGGCTTCTAGTGTTTTCATTAGTATTGTTGTTATTCTGGTTCAAAGATTCTGTGATTCATTTCATTTACTGTAAAGCAAACCTCTTCAACGTCAACAAAAGAACAATATTGAAGAATAATGTTTCTGGGAATTTCAAATTCATGAAAACAGTTGTGCCTAATTTATGGTCTTATTTAAATAAAACCACACAAGTTTACTTTTATATTTCAATTTAATAAAATCTATTGAGTGGCGATGAAGTGCAAATTCTGTGCAAGGTGTCAGGCACACGGAGATAAGACACAGTCTCAGTCCTCAGTCCACTGGAGAAAAAACGAGTCTATCCATTACTGTGGTGTAAGTGAGACATAATAAGTAACATTAAAGAATTGCAAACTGCCATGCAGTAACAAAAGAATTAAAAAAAAAAAAAGACGATATCCAGTTGGGCTGTCAAGTGCTAGGAAAAATTGGGGGCAGAGGAGTAGATTATGAGGTGGGGAAGAAAAGTTCATAAGATGATAAATGTTATAAACGTTATAAACAAAGACACAGAACTAAGGATATTTGAATCATTCCTAGGAGCAGGGAATGGCCTCAATTAAGTTGAACAAAGCTAGGTATACGAGGAAATAAGAAAACCTGAAAGTTAAAAAAATAATAATAATGAAAAAAGAAAACCTGAAAGTTATTTGGGGTCATGCAAGTGACACAGTGTGTACATTTCTAAATGTGAGGCAAAAGACATTATCCTTGAGTCAGAATCAATTCATTTCCAATTTATTATCCCCCTCAACTAGAATAAATCATATTAAAATTTGGTATTATCATTTAACAGAATTCCTAATGTTGAAAAGTTACAATTTAGGCAATAAACTGATACCTGCCAAACGCATGCAAAACTTCTGGCTTCACATGCACTGCAATGCATCAAACCTTATGGAAAATCTCTCATTAAATAGTCTCTTCTAAAACCCCAATATCTCTCCCTGACGGTCAGAGACCATGTGGGAAGGGTAGATTTTACATCACTACATGATTTTCTTGCCAGCCTATAAATTGGCTCAGATTCCCTTGAAACAGTTCGTTCCCTTGAGCCTAATATCACTCTTAGATTGAGATAGGATCTGATATATTCATATTGTTAGTGACATTTATGTTAAAAACTCCAAACAAAGAATTTGAAGTTAAATGTCTAGCCCCATATCAGTCGATTAGAGCAATCACTGACATCTGCACATGTGTATCCAGACATAGTCTCCAAAGTAAGCACATTCTGACAATTTATAACATTAGTGTTACTATGCAGTATCTCCCTCTCTTCCCCCAAAGCAGTCACTAGACCCATTGCTTAGGAAGTCAGACGAAGGCAAATATGCTTTCAGCCACTACATGTAACAGGTCCATGAGATTTCATTATACTCTTCTTTTTGCTGTTGTGTAACATTAGAAATTTTCTACAATAAGAAGTAAACACAAACAAACAAAAGTACTGAATTTAATGACACAGAGGTCACTGAATGGTGACCTTACTGACATTCAGTCTGAATGCCTATTCCATGCCAGTCACAGGAGAAATAAGATAGACATGATATCCACCCTCCTGAACTCAGGATGAAGCAGGAGGGGCTGGTACTTAACACATAATTACATAAATACTTAGACCACCATAAGTGAGAAAAGTGCAGGGCATCAAGGCATCCTATAAGAGGAGCTGAATTTACTCCAAGAGGTCAGGGAAGAACTAATTGGAGAAGGGACATCTAAGTAGGGACCAAAAAGATAAACAAGAGTTGCCCAGTGAAGGAGGAGGAAGGAAAAGAAAGCATCCCCACCAGGGGGCAGCCATGAAGGTCAAGGTGTCAGCTCTGTGCACTTCATCAGGCATTTTTGACACATCTGACTCATGTCCCATGACAGTCCTGGTGAGGAGAAACAGAATTAGAAAAACTAAGCAAATGACTTGAAGTCACAAGGCCAAAATTATTCAATAGTATCAGCAACTTCAATTTTTCTTCCAGATCTTCTCCAACAAATATCAGTTGCATAAAATTTTGTAAGTCCTGATAAATGGGTATATAGTGAGGAGAAATTAATGAGGCTATTGTGTTGGTAGGATTAGAAATCAATGAAATTCTAGATCTCAGATACTTGTATTAGCCAAAAAAGCATGGGTTTATTATGTGCCTGCCGCAAAGACAAGCTAGCAGCTCTCCCCTCATCTTACCATGACTGAGGTCAAACCAGTCTAAAGTGGTGGAGATTATGTGCTTAGTATGGTGCCTGGCGTGTCACGGGAGCTCTACTACAGTTGTGTTAGCCTTGTTATTAGGGCAAAAGTGGGCTTATCTCTGCCCACACACTTTTAACCTTCTGGTTGAATCTCTGTCTAGAACTGGCTTCCAACCACGAATCCAGGAGAATGCCCAATCTAGTAGTGACAGCAGACATCCTCAAACATAACACATAAAACATAGGGCTCCTTAGGAAGCAACAAAACTCTGATCCCCACCCCATCTCCCAACAGCTGTGAGGAAGGAGAGACGCTGTCAAGGAGATGGAATCATAAGGACTTGACAAGAATCTGGGGATTAAGGATAAAGAATAGTAGAGTCTCTAGAATGACATCCTGGGCTCTGGGTCCTTCTTCGAAGATGAAAACCAATGCCCGAAGTTCCCCTTCTGCTCCAATTAAGGGTGGGTCAGGGAAATGTGGGTTTGTGGTATAGGGTCATGGGAGACTTTGGACAGAACTTGTAAACACCCACCTCCTATTCAGTTTCTCCTGACCTTTCTCTAAGGACAGTGGTCTCAGGTAGCAGTAAGCAAAGATCACCCCCAGAGGGCTAATTTTAGTCCTGTTTATAACAGTAAATGCCAAAGCGTTTCCCCTTCCTGTGTGGTGACAAGACAATGTGAGGCTCTCTGAACCCCTGTCATTCAGCTTCCCTCAGTTTCCAGCTACAGGACAAGATCTACAAAGAGAAGTGACTGCCTATGCTGGGGAAATCCTATCCTGGGTGAAATTTTCCAGAGAAGAGAGTTGACATTAAAAGCAGATTCAGGAACTCATTCATCCATCCAATAATTTCCTCATTTCCTTTATAAATGTTTGTTCAGTGCCTGCTACCTAAAAGGCACAGGGTAGAGCCTAGGAAAGACACAGGCTAGGGAGGAAACAAACAAGCAATAAGGAGGACAGTGACCCAGGAGGCCACCTGTCAGGGTGGGTGGGCAGAGAAGGCTTCTGAGGATGGGACACATTGGAGCTGAGGCCTGAAGAATGAGAAACAAGGAGACACAGCCATAGGGGAGAGTGGCCAGAGATGCGTAAGATGAGTACGCTGCTGTTCTAGGGGCCATAGGCAGAAGAGCCAGAAATGAGACCGCAAATCACAAAAATCACAATTTGGTGACAATTGTGATAAATGCAATGAGGGCCACTTGAGGGGGTCTACATTAGTCCAGGGGCTTGGGGAAGATTGCTGGGGGAAGAGTACTGAAGTTGAAACTTGAAGGTTAGTGAAGAGTTAGCCACATGAAACAAGAGGGTAGAGGGTTTCCGCTGTGGAAAGAGAGGTCAGAAAGGACCAGATTCTAAAAGAACCCAGTAAGACAGAGGGACCATGAAGCCAGTGAGGCTAGAAAAAAGCAGGGAAGGGAGTACACAGAATGGTGGGTGATGAGGCCAGAGGAGCCACAGGGGCCAGGCATCAAGACTCATCGTGCATGCTAAGTGCTGGGAACTCAAATCTGAGGGAAGTGGGGAGGCAATGACAGGATTCAAGCATGGTACTGTTGTGAGCAGTTCAAATCCCAACTGTGCCACTTCTTGTCTGTGTGACACTGGGCAAGCTTCTGTCCCTTTGACTCTTGAGATGCCCAGTGAAGTCAGCTTTTTCCATGCACTCGCCCACCCAGTCAACACAGTTTCTTTCTTGTGTGTCTGCTTTGGGTAGCCACTGTATCAGGTAATGGGATACAGCAATGAACAAGACAAAGTCTTTGTACTCCTGAGTCTATATTCAAGTGAGGGCATCAGACAATACACACACAAACAAGCAAAGACACCGGCTAGGGAGGAAACAAGCAAGTGATAAGGAAGACAGTGATCCAGGAGGCAGGGTAGGTAGGCAGAGAAGGCCTTTGAGGAAATTACACTGGAGTTGAGTCCTGAGGAATGAGAAACAAGGAGACACAAGGCAAAGGGGAGAGTGGCTGCAAAGGGTGTGTCTATCTGGGCAAGTGAAGATGAACACAGGGCATGAGGGGCAGGCAAGGCCAGTGAGGGAGGTGGTGTCCAGATGGCTCAGGAGACATTATTGCACAAACAACAGGAAGAATGGTGTGTACTATGACTGGAGTTGCATTTTACGATCGCCCGAGAACTAAAAATGGAAAAGGGACGGGAGGGGGCAAGAGTGGAAGTAATGAGATCTAAAGGGGGCTACTGCACTTCATTTTCTCGTTGGACATAGCATGCTACATTTTATTTTCCCCAGCTACTGGCTTCATAATCTTGGACAAGTTATTCAACTTCCTTGTGTCTTACTGCTCTCACCTAAAAAACAGAGAACATAATATCCCTACCTCACACTGGACCATTGTGAGGATTAAATAAAAGTTGTCTTTTATGTCCTTTACATCTATATCTTAGTTATTCTCATTGTCTCACTATTCCTTTCCTGTCCATCGCTGCTGTTAGACTCTGAGCACCTGTCCCAGTGTTTATCCTAGGTACCCTGTAAATTAGGAGTTGTAAATTGTTGCCTGAAGACTTAAATTGGCCCAGAGACATATTTTGCTTGGCTGATGCAGTGACTTCAAATATGTAACCGTGAATGTGTTTGCACTGATGATACAGACTGAATGTGTGTCTCCCCACAAAATTCATATGCTGAAACCTAATCCCCAAGGTGATGGTATTGAAAGGTAGGGCCTTTGGGAGGCGATTAGGTCATGAAGAATTAGTGCCCTTATAACAGGGAAAATTCATTTGCTCCTCTTTCCATATGAGGACAAAGAGAGAAGACAGCCATCTCTAAGCCAGGAAGTGAGCCCTTATCAGACACCAAAGCTGATGTGCTTGGATCTTGGACTTCCCAGCCTCCAGAACCGTGAGGAATAAATTTATGTTGCTTATAAGCCATCCAGTCTGTAGTATTCTTTAATAGCAGCCCAAACAGACTAAGAGAGCTGAACATGTCCTGCTCAGTTCCTCTGGGTCCCTTCTCCACCACCCTGTCTTGTCTCATCTGCCAGAGTGCTCAGTGTGCCCTGCCTCTGCAGACACTAGAGTTGGTAACCCCTGATAAACACCTGAGGAACCCTTAAAAGTGCTATTGTTGGGAATGTCTGTCACAAACACAAATGACACAAAGTCACATGATAACCTGGGTCTCTCCAGGTGCCACTAATGCAATGAACCACAGCATCTGACTTTCCAATTTTCTTCAGTCATTCACCACATATTTACTGAATTCCCTGCAGGTCCTAGAAATGGGGGGCAAAAGACAGACAGAGTCTGCCTCAACTGAACTTATAATTTGGTGCCCACAAGCAATAACATTGCAGAGTTCTCTTGCATGCAAAAGGTGTACTGATAGTATATCATACTCGGAAATTTAAGCCTTTTGAACAGACGATCATGTTCTGTTCTTATAATAATCCCATAGAGGTAGATGGCACAAGTATGTTACTCTGTTTTGCAGACAAGCAAATCAAGGATCAAAGAATCTAAGTATATTGTCCAAAATAACATGGCCAATAAGTAGTGGATCTTAAAATCATAGCTCTTGTTCCCAATAAAAGCACTGCAACCAGGGAAGGGTTAACTCCATTTGTGGAATGACCCATAATGTTTTCTCCTTGCAGCATACTACAGCTCTAGAGTAGTAAAAGTAAAGTTGACACCCAGACACTGACCAGCATGTGGACAAGGTAATCTAGACTGACTTAGATGGTGAGAAAATCATGACAACAGGGCTGGCGAAGAATGAGAGGTTTGAGTTTCCAACAGGGCTCCTGCTGGGCTCTATGTGTCACCAGTGACACATCTGGAAATAAAAAAGAGAAATCAGGAAACAGAATGCGGCTCCTGCTTTGCCAGGAAATTTACAAAAGCATACTTTTGGTCAAGGCAATGAGATGTTGCCAGGTAGTACCAGGCCAGCCAGACGCCCTGTACAACCCAGTGAGAGCTGCTCCAGGGGGACCCTCTCTGGTATTCCCCGCAAAGGCTTGGCACACTGAGATCATCACAGCCACTACCACAGACAACCTGCGAGCATCTTAAGCCCAAACCCTGTGCTCCAGACACACAAGGCCTGGAAAATACATCATCATCTTTGAGAGATCCAACAGCCTTACCAATCCTGGAAATGCCCTTGTGGGATATGAACACTACTCCAGGCTCCTTGGTCTTCATTTATTTTAATCAATGGTTCTTAATCGGGAGATTTTGTCTCCCAGGGAACAGCTGGTAATGTCTGGAGACATATGGGGTTTTTCTTACTGGGGTGGGGGCTGTGCTACTGGCATCTAGTGAGTAGAGGCCAGAGATGATGCTAAACATATAGCAATGCACAACAGGACAGCCCCACAACAAAGAATGACCAGGCCTAATGTGTCAATACTGCCAAAGTTAAGAAATCTTTATTTATTATTTATTTTTTTTACTTTTCTGAGTTGGAGTTTCACTCCATCGCCCATGCTGGAGTACCGTGGCACACTCACAGCCACCCCAGCATCCACCTGCTGGGCTCCAGTGATCCTTCTGCCTCAGTCTTCCAAGTAGCCGGAACTAGAGGCGTGCGCTACCACGCCCGGCTAATTTTTTGATTTATTGTAGAGAAGAGGTCTCGCCAGGTTGCCCGGGCTGGTCTCAAACCTACAGGCTCAGGCAATCCATTCGCCTCGGCCTCCCAACGTGCTGGGGTGACAGGCTGAGCCAACGAGCCTGGCTGAAACCATGATTTAAATGTTTAAAATACTTACTGACTGTATGTTCAGCCTTGAGCTGAGCACTACAAATACAAAGATGAGCTGGAGAAGACCTTTTTCTCAAGAAGTTCAGAATCTGAACACTTCCTCTTCCTACTACTTTTACAACATCTACTAGAGATGCACCACTACGACTACTACCAGCACTGCTATTGCTGCTGCTGCTACTACAGACAGACAGCAGGCACAAAGGATTGGGGAGGAGAGACATCTACTTCTTCTGGAACATGCCTCCTAACTAAGGGAAATATCTCTTTTTTTCTTTATACCCACAACACTTCCAACACCAAATGTCCAAGGTGGGGTTCCCACACTAAGCAGGCACCCACTGGGGGTCCTACAATTCAATTCTGAACTAACTACCTAGAGTCAGGGCAGATCCCACAGGCTAAGACCTCAGTCCCACAAGACTGCCAATCAAAAAGTCTGGGCCTCCGTACTTCTGACTGACCAGCTATACATCAGAGGGTTTCCACAAGCCCTCTTCAGGTTTGATACTTTGTTGTGATGGCTCACAGAACTCAGGGAACACTTTACTTGCATTTACTGGCTTACTCTGAAGAATACGAATGAACAGCCAGGAGACACACAGGGCACACGGTATGTGGAAAGGAGTATGGGGCTTCCGTGCCCACTCTGGATGCAAACCCTTTTTGTACCTCAATTCATTCATCAACCTGGAAGCCCTTCAAATCCTATCTTTTCAGGAATTTTAGGGCAGCCTCATCAGGTAGACACAATTGATTATTAACTCAGTCTCCAGACTCTCTCCTCTCCCCGGAGGATGAGGGATAGGGCTGAAAGTTTCAAGCTTCTACTCATGGCTTGATTTCTTTTTTTTTTTTTGGTGACTAACACCCATCCCGAAGCTATCCAGCAGTCCAATAAGAGCTGCCTCATTAAAACAAAAGAGGCTCCTATCACCCAGGAGATCCCAACTGAATTAGGAGCTCTGTGTTAGAAGCCAGGATCAAAGACCAAACATTAGAATGGAAGATACTCCTACCACCTGGTCACTCAGGAAATTACAAGGCTTTTAGGAATTCTATGTCAGGAACCAGGGACAGAGACCAAATATATACTTCTTATTAAGTCACAGCCCTAAAAGGGAGAAGGTATGTTTTCTCATCCATTCTTCATCTTGCTGCCTGGAAGGAAGCTGTGGCTGAAAGCCACCTTGGATCACGCAGACAAGGGCATCACATTAAGTACAGTACAGGGAAGAAGCCACCTGGGTTCCTGGATGATCTCATAGAAAGCCTCTATCTCTGGACAACCAGAGAAAGAAATAAGCTACCTTATTTCAGTCATAGGTAGTACTATATCCTAATAATACAGAAGTGTAGAGGTTGAAGGCACAGGCCAATTGAGGAAAGGGCATTACTAGCAAAAGAAATAGCATAAGCAAAAATATAGAATTGAAAGAGAATTAACAGGATCCATTAAGATTGATCTCTTCTACCAGGAGAGTGATGGGGGTGAGACTGGAGAGTCAAGGGGCAGCTAGATCACATTGGGTCTTAAATACCACACTAGGGAGTTAGGACTTGTTTCTTGCAGGTGGTGAGATGCTCTAAAGACAAATCATTAAGTCATATCGGATTAACATTTTAAAATAATACTAGTGGTGTATAAAAATGGGTTTGGTGTGGATGGGGGAGAAAGGAGTGGTTAAGCGACATGAGGCAAGAGTTGGAGGAAATGCAGGAAGAATGGCTGCAGCCAAGGAGCTCAGTTAGGAGGGCAATGGGTCCTAAGATATTTAAGAGGCAACATTATTGATTATACCCATCACTTAGCTAACAGTGTGGGTATGGAATGTATGCCATCTATGTTTTTGGTTTGAGTCATGGACAATAGGACCTTTACCATGATAGAAAACATGGAAAGAAAAGCAAATCTATCTTGGGGAAAATGAGTTGAGCCTGAGGTGTCTACGGGCCTAATGACAAGCTTGTTCTTCAGGCTGGAGCTCAGGATGGTGCAGAACTGACATTCAGATAAGTCATCAGTGGAGAACAGTGTTTGAAGTCATGGGAAAGTGCAACATTTCATTGTTCTATGATAGCACTGAGGTATGTGACCAACTGTATTCAGGTCAATCTCCAACAACAAATGGAAGACGCCCACCAACTCCTTTCCATGTTTACTGTGGACCAAGAGTTTAAAAAAAAAAAAAAACACTAAAAGTTAGGGGCAACTGGTCAAAGTTTCAAAATTGAAAAATGCCTAGACGGCAATGGGATCTTATCAGAAGCAATTCTAAACCTGACTGGACCCAACTGTAAGACTGCATACAGGGCCCATGAACATAACTGGCACCTGTAAAAGCCATTCACATCTTCAAATGTTATATAAAATGTCTCACTGCACTGAGATTTTGCACCAAAAAGACATGAAATGAATCCAACTCCAACATTCAGGGTGGTGCACACCAAAAGGTATCATAGGGAACATTCAGATATAGCTTTCAAGGCCCTTGGAACAATACTTTGTCTTAAATAGAAGTAGGCGTTGACACTGCTATGAAAGATTTGCCAGTGGCTCCAGTTATCACAGGGCAGAAAAAGCCAAGTAATTATTTTCTCTCCAATTATGGCTAATTCTCTGCAAGTTAATTCTTGGCTTTGCTAAAATGGGACCAGAAAATTAGCCCTTCGTCTGCAAGTCTGAAGATACAGGACCCAGCCGCAGCTTATGGCCTGGGGCTTATTCTTTATTACTTCTTAAGGAGTGAGGAGGGGGCTGCGAGAGGTGTTTTGACTTAGGTACCATTTAGCCAAGTGGAGAGAAAAATTTCCCTTCAGCTCTGAAACAGGATCGTGGAGCTATAAAATTTATTGGCCACAATTCAGGCAAGGGTGTTGGGTGAAAAGAATCAAAGAAAGAACTATGGGCTGAGTTCAGAAGAGTGTAACGAAATCTGCACCTGTTGTCACTCACTTATTACCCCAGATCTCCCAGGCAGCTTAGATTTAAACCAGACAGGCCTGAAGTCCAGCCTAGTCAGCATTGGCCTCTTTTATCTCTTAGCACAGAGTGAAAAACATGTGTCATATATGTGTTGTGTGTGCACACATATGTGCACACCTGGGTATGCATGGATGCACATACATGTGTGCCGAAAATAAACTGAGAGGGAGGGAGCCTGGAGGAGAATGAGACTTTGAGTTGTGTGTGCGTTGGGGGAAGAGAGGCAGGAAACAGCAAACTTTGCCAGCAAATCACTTTAGCCTAGAAAATGCAAATTCCAGATTCCCTGATATTTGCTATTTGAGGGTTGTATTTTCGTGTCTGGTTTGATCAAATCCCCAGAATAGTTTTCATAAAAGAAAAGTAATAGCACCAAATAAATTGAGTTGATTAGAAAGAAAGGTACCCAAGGAAAAAATATCAAGAGAAGAAACTACTGAGGTATAAAATAATATTCCACTTATTCTCTGAAGACCTCCATTTCCACGTTGACTTTAAATCTCTGTATGTATATTTATTATTTTTTAACCTCTAAGTTTCTAGGCTTAAAAAAGAAAAAAACCAGAATTATAGAAATTAACTTTATCAGGGCCACCAAGAATTTACTTTAGGTAAACATCTACTCCAGGTCACCTATTTGGCACATCACCTCTCTTTAACCTTTTATATTCAGTGCAGCCATACACTTAATTGTCTTGCATTTTCAATTTTCAAGAGACTAAAGAAAGTTGTCTGCTACATGAACTCAGTCACACTAAGTGGCCTACCACTTGTCACACTTGCTGAGCACTCCTAGACCAAAGGAGACCCCTCAGCCCCAGCCAGAGAAAGGTGCACAGAAAGAAGGACAAGGTCTCCTCCTTTTTCCTTTGGTGAGTAAAAGCCAAGATTTCCACCAAGTTCTGGAGAACACAATAGACATGAGAGTGATCCTCACCCCACCTTTCATATCCAAAAGCATTTCCTAATGCTGCCAAGTAGTCCACTCAGGACTCACTAGTACCAAAAGGTGCCATCACAGACCCCAGGGGTTGGCAGTCCTCAGCGCAAATCCAAGTCACATGACCTTGGAACAAGATGCCTACCTCTCTAAGTCCCAGTTATCTCATCCAAGATATAGAGTCATAGCTTTTAAAGTTTAAATGAAATAATCCAGGAAAAGCATCCCGTAGAGTCCCATATGTTACTAGCACTCAGTATATGTTCTTATAATTTTAAAAGTACTGTATAAGCTCAAAAGAGCTGGGCAAATAGCAGTTAACTGGATCTCTCAAGCAACTGTCTGATCTCTGTGTACTTACAGACAGTGCCATACACACTGGCATTTAATTACTGTACTGAGGTATCCTCCAGTTGGAAAGCATAGGGTGGCAGTTCAGCACTCTGGAGGCAGACAAACCTGGGTTCCAATTCCAGCTCTACCACCTATTAGCTGAGAGACTTTGGGCAAATCATTTCATCATTAAGAGCCTCCGTTTCCCTATCCATAGGATGGAGATTATATGATGTAACAGAAATAAAGTAAACTCTCAACAAAAGTCTGGTTATGTGTCTATTACTCACTATCATTAATAGAGCCCTGGGTAATTTTTAAGACTGGAAAATGTTACATGATCCCTATAGATTCTCCTGCAGGACACATGGAGTCATAAAATAACAGAGGTAGAAATGACCATCAAGGTCCATAATCCCTACCATGTGTACCACAGTCCCCGTTCATATACTTGGCAATCATTAATAGTGGATTGTTCTTTCTCACCTAGCTGAGACTGGCTTCCCAGTGATCCCCCATACTGTGCTCTAGACAGCCATTTCCAATCCACAAGAACTGACATGAGAGCTAATCTATCTGCTGTCCCCAATCCAGTCCCCCATCCCACGTGAGAGATGAGAAAGCAGAAAGCTACCGAGACTAAGTGACTTGCCAAGGGTGGGTGTCCTACCTAGTAAGTGACAATCCTGGCCCCACAACATGGACCACCTAACTCCTCACGCAGTGTTACTTCCATCCTCCACCCAGTCTCTCCAAGTTACCAATACATCCTCAGGGAAATGAAGGGAGGTACTCTGACAGCCTCTTCTTCCTCCTCAGGGCTGCACAGAGGGGCTGCTGTACTTAGCAGATTATTTGTAGCCTAATTCTGAGAGGTCCCCTTCTGTGGCAGGTGGAGGGCAGGGAGTAAAGCATCTCTCAAATGTTTTGATTGAAAGCAGAGATTTACAGATGTTCCTGGCCAACTCTGGTTCTCAGGGGCATGAGCAAAAAGAAATCCTCTCAGTCCAGAGAGCCCGAACTGAAATTTGAGCTACAGCAAAGTGAGTCATTCAGCTGAGGAGGGGAATGCAAGGTAGCTGACTCTCACCTACACCATCTCCTGTCTCACTGGGTCATGAGTACAGCAGTAGCTATGCGGTTGGTGCCACCGACAGATCAGCGGCAGCCTGAGGCCATCTGTTTCTGTTGAGCAGGCAGAATCCCAGCATGCACTCGTTCCAACTGGATTTTTATGGGGAGGGAGGCAGGCAGAGAGGCCGCAAGGGCCCCAGCTGCTGTCACCAGACAGGGAGGCGCCTCCTCTTCACCTCCGTCCTGGGTGCCCTCCACGGACCTGAGTTCCCAGCTGTCTTTGTGGCTAGAGCCTCCTCATCTGACTCAGAATATTAAATGTACCCTGTCTCCAAAGGGAGAATTCAGAAAAAAATTTTTTTTTTGTTTGCTCATAGTTGTGATAGGGAAGGGAGGTAGGGTAAAAAAATTGGACTTATTCTCTGTTGCAGGTGGCACCATCTGTTGCAAGATTTCTACTTCTCTCAATCCTACATCATGTGGCCTCCAAAAACAGGTTTTGAAACAAAATAATATCATGATGATCATAATCAAGCTTGTATAAGCACCGCCTATCCAGCCTCACCAAATTGTGGGCAACCACCGTTCTTTTTTCAATGTTAACCTCATCCAAAGTGACTTGGATTGTCATAACCATCTCCATTCATCCACTCAGCTTTTATTAGAACAGAACAAGACACAATCTAGGCACGAGGGAGCAAGCGGGCAGGTTCCTAACTTCATGAAACAAAAGCAAGCACTATACTTCCAGCAAGTGGTAAGTGCTATGAGGACATAACATATAAACGCAGGGGAGGCCCATTTGAGATGGGGGTCCAGGAAGACCTCTCTGAGGAGGTATCTTCTGAGGTGAGATCATCTGAATAAGAATGGCACATAAACCACCACTTTTTATATTAACACGAATTGTGCTATTATTATTTAGTCCTGAGTTACAGGTATTTTTGTGGGTGTAACACTGTTAGTTCAGACATCAGTCAACAACTTCATTCATCCTTCTTGACTCTTCCCAACTCAATTCCTCCCTCCTTCCCCTCCTCTGCCTTCTTCCCCCCATCCTGGATACCCAAATAACAAGCCCTCCAGGTGTCTCTTTGCCCCTCAGCTCCACAACTCCCCTGCCCTGTCCATCTCCTACTGGGAAAAGGAAAAATCTGACCTCCAGCTGGGCCATCCCTCCCGGACCAGCAAGAAGAAAAAAATTCCTGGAATTGAGAAGAGCTGGTGGTGGTGCTGGGTGCTCAGGTAAGGTGGGGTGGGAGGTGGGCATGTTAAACCCCCTCCTCCCTCCATGCAGCTCTAGGGGAAATCCAGGACACAGGGAGTTGACATCAAAAGAACTGCAGCAGCGCCCAGAGGAGAACTAGCTTCGTAACACCTTCCTAAAGTTTCATATTTGAAACTTATGAAATTTCACAGATAACAAAGTTAAGAATTGAAATACTCTTAAAATCTTATTCCTTGGTATTACATAAATTACACACTGCAACCCCAATTCCATCAATTTGCTCCAATACCAGCTGATTTGGTGAAAAATAAAAACAGTCAGAGGAAAAGAATTTCAGTCAAAGGGAACAGTGAATTCATAGAACCTAAGGCAGAAAAGAACTTGGCATGCTCCAGGGAACTCAAAGAAGCAGAGGTAGCTGGAGAAAGGCAGGAGAGGGAGAGATGGCAAAAGACGAAGTGGAAGAATTAGGCAGAAGCAAGAATCTTGACACAGTGAGAACTACCATCAACATCTGCAGACAGACAGACAGACACACACACACATACACACACACACACACACACACACACACACATGCACACCCATACATCTGCAGAAGGAAAGTCAGGTGTATATAGCTTGTCACTGGAATAGCAGGTTCAATTTTGCTACCTAAATCAAAAGCTCATTCCCCTTCTCCTCTGCTACTCATTATGTTCCCCCTGCCAGAAAAGCCTGCCCTTCAAAAGTGTAGTTAGTGTTAGGGAAGGATCTATATATATCAGTTGAGTGAGTTGGGGGTACATATCCACCCCCAACTTTCCAATGTTAAAAAAGTACAGAAATGTCAGCTGGGCACGGTGGCTCACACCAGTGAGCCCAGCACTTTGGGATGTCAAGGTAGGAGGATTGCTTGAGCTTAGGAGCTTGAAACCAGCCTAGGCCACATAGCAAGACCTCTTCTCTACAAAAAATATATAAATTAGCCAGGTGTAGTGGGGCCCGCATGTAGTCCCAGCTTCTTGGGAGGCTGAGGTGGAAGGACCGCCTGAGCCCAGCAGATTGAGGCTGCAGTGAGCTGTGATTGTGCCACTACACTCCAGCCTAGGCAACAGAGTGAGACCCTGACTAAAAAAAAAAAAAAAAAAGTACAGAAATGTGAGAAATCTCCAAAGCACATGAAAATAGCCACAAAAGCACTGGAATCTATTATAAATCTGATTGTCCTTTCCCAATATAATAATCATGTAAATTTAGTCCAATTTAATTACCTCATCCAAATAATCCATGTTTCCTAGGTATTTTAGTCACACTATACCTACACATAAGCTTTTACTTACCATTTACTGAGAGCCTAATATACACCAGGCATTGTGCTACATGCTTTATACATAAAATTGCTTTTTATTCCTCACAAGAATACTCTAGTAACATTAATCTCATTTCATGGGTGAGGGGACTGAAACTCAGAGATCTTAAGGTCACATCACTGTGGAAAGTGAAAGCGTCTAAATTTGAACACAGATCTCTTTGATCTAAAACCCATATTCTTTCCAATACAGCAAGAGTCTTTCTAAAACTGTGACTCTCTTAAGAGCAAAGTTCACAACCTACACTTCTACTGATTCTTCAACGCCCAAATTCTTCACAGCTGGCTTATGAGTGAAGCCCTCCAAGACCACTTCAACCCACACCAACCATGCCTTCCTTTGACCCTGAACAGTGCCTACCATTCATTTATCCATTGAACACACATAAAACGGAACAGTTACTGTACACTGGGCATCATTCTGTGTGTGAGTCTATAATAGTCAAGAGAAAGCCCCTGCTCTCGGGGAGCTCATAGTACAAGGAAGAGACAACGATCAGCACATGGAAAAATCCAATACTGCCATGCACCAAACAAGTTAGAACTAAACTGTGTATTTTCTTGGGGCTCCTTTTCATTCTTCACATGCATTAATGCTGTTTCTAAAATGGGCTGTAAAGCCACCAAGTATAAGCACTGTAGCTGCTTCTGTATTTCTGATGGCATTTAGCATGGTGCTGTACACATTGAAGGTTCTCAGAAATCTTTGTACATTGACTAGTAATTTTCTTTCAGGTCTTGGCTTATCGTGGTAACCATCTATATTTGCTTTTTCATTCAAGTTTGCTTTCAGGTATTCAACGTTGATGGTGAGTGTCCCAAGCAGTGGGCCCTGTGAACGATTTGAAAACGACCACACACTGCCTCCCCTTCGAGGACACCATCACCGGGATAGGGAGGCAGGCAAATGTCTGTGAACAGGTGGGGCAAGGTGATTATACAGAGGAAGAAACTGCTGGGAGGCTTCACAGAGGAGCAGGATTTAAAGGATACAGAGGACTTGGCCAAGTAGGTAAAAGGAGGAAGGAAACTCCAGCTAGGAGAAACAGAGAGATGTGAAGGCACAAGCTTCCAGGACACTCTTAGTGGACTGAGATGGTCTGGTCTGCCTGAAGCAGGGATGGTTGGGAGATGCAGCTGGAGAAACAGGGCCAGAGCAAAAAGTGTCTTCAACACTATGCTCAAAGACTCAGATTTTTTTCCTCAGAATGGAGAGTCACTGAAGGGATTTAGCAATGAAAGAACATAATGAGATGTGTACCAGTAAAAGGATCCCCTCTGAGGAAAGTGAGCAGGAAAGCAGAAGACAGGCTGCAGGAAGGACACCAGTGCGTAAGTTGTTGCAATACACCAGGTGGGTGACAGTGAGTGCCTGGAATCTACCGGTGGGATCTTTTCTTTGCATCTGACATTCTGATTTTTACATTGTCAGATAAATCCAACATGCTGAATGGTGTCCACATTGGCACAAACTCCAATTTTCTTACCCTTGTTATAAGATGCCAACAACAACAAAAAATCCAGATATGGGAGAACCATCTAGAAGAGGCTTCTGCACCTCAGCTGCCATGTTCCTTTGCCAAAGAGTTTCCCAGTGATCATACCCCAGCATTTTGAGCAGCGACAAAGGCTTTCAGTGAAACCTTTATTCAATATTGGACAGAGAAAAACAAACCCATCAAAAGAACCCTATAAAGAAAGCTCTGGCGACCTGACCAATTGGTCCAGTTTCCTGATCTCTAAACAGAGTACCCCTCCTGCTTTACCCTGTGGAGCCAAGAAAGAACTGAGAAATGGGCTGAAGGGTTCAGAAAGGCTGTGTTGTACAGCAGGATTCAAACACCTCTTCTGCCACATGTTTACTTTGTGACTTTACGTGAAATGCTGAACTTCTCTGGGCTTTCCTTTTTTTCCTTTCTCCAAGCTGCTCCCATGCTTTCAGCACAGTCATCCACATGAAGAATTACCCATTTTCTAAGCTGGAATTTAGTATCAGCTCACTACTGTATTGCACCTTTAATTTTACTACATGGAAAACTGGGTAACAATTATTGCTTTCCAAGGCCAAAGTTAAAGAAGAAAATATAAACTGCGAGTTGTCTACTATAAAAGTTGGAATTCAAGAAATACTGCCATCTTTCCTCTTTGTATTTGCCATTTATTTACCTAGTGCTTATGTAATAATTGCTAAATGCAAGGTCATGTTTATAAGCAAGTCATCTTAAATTTTAAAAATTAAAAACAATCACACCAACAAAAATCATGCCACATCCACCTTAATAAGGTAGAACTATATGCAAATGCATTCTGAATCTCCCCCTTAGCGACTGAATCCCCTCCTTCTGTTAAAAGTAATTGAATCTAGTAAGTTATCAAAGTAACAAACATAAAAACCATATAGAAAGCTCAAAAAGTTACAGATCTTTAGAATCTTTTTCTACCCAGGACTACTGAATTGGAATTCCCAGGGGATTATCCAAGTGTTTTTACTAAATTTTTTAAAAATTAAAATTAAAACCTCTTCAGGTGATTCCTGCCATCATGATTTACTTTTGGGGCTAGTTTGGGATCCAGTGATCTAATCTCTTTATCTACTCAGGCGATGATGAAATCAGACCAATCTCACTAGCCAAGATCACAGTAATAAAGTAAGGGTGAGAGCCCAGCATCTCCCTTACAAATCCAGGCAAATAATAAAAAGTTAGGAAATATCCTTAACTTCAACCCAATTCTTTCACATTCTAATCATGAAGTTTTTAAAAAACAGATCACAGTGGCTGACCTGGGGTGGGTAGTCTTGTAGAGTTGTGACCTCAGCTCAGTAAGGCTCCTTAGAAGTTAAGAGAAGTCTGAAACACCCATCTGGGTCTCCAGAAAGTGCCAGGTCTTTGTTGCCATGATAATGTAACCCAAGTATATCTACCAACTTAATATAAAATATATGCCTTCTTTTCTTGTCAGCCCAGATGAAGGCTAGAAAAAGGAAAGAGAAGAAAGAGTAGGGAAAGAGGATATGGGGAGGAAGGGAGAGAGGGAGGGAGAAGAGTAAGGAAGAGAAGGCAGGGGAGGGAGAGAGGGAGTATGGGAGAGAGGGAAGGAGAGAGAGAGGCAAGGAAGGCAAAAGGGAGGGAGGAAGTGAGTGAGTTTCGGCTATACCACAGCCTGATTCTCTTAAAACAAATTCTAGACTTTATATTATTTTTCTGTCATTGTTTTAGTATTTATCTATAAAACAAGACACCTTTTTAAAAACAACTGCAACACCAATATAATTTTTAAAAATAATTCCTTAATATCATCAACCATCCCCACTCCGTGTGCATATTGCTCCTGTATTTTGCTTTTCTTCTTTTACCGGTTGTCATCTGAATGGGGCTTCAAATAAGGGCCAGACGCCGCAAATGCTTGCTATGCCTCCTAAGTCTCTTCTCATTACAGGTGCCTACCCCTACCACTCTTTTTTCTCCCTTTGCAATTTTTTTTCTTTGGGGGAATTAAATAAACTAGTCAATCTAACTTGCTTTTTATACTAGATTTTATTCTTTGTCAGAGATTTCCCTGTTCTAAAAAAAGGCTTGCGAAGCTTCATTTTTAAGACTGTCAACCAACACTGGATTTGTCAAAAACAGGTTTTCTGGTCAACTAAGTGTAAAGCAAATCAGAAACATACCCTAGAATAGCAGTTGGGACACAAATACCCCAGAAAACACTTATGTTCAAAGTTTCTTGGTGGCCAGGCATCTAGGGGTGAATTTAAGCCTCTCTATATTGCTGGGATCACCCATTCTGTTAGACTCATGAAAGGGTGAAAGAAACAGACAAAAATTCAGAAGGATCTTTCTGGACTTCAGAGATCTCAGAAATACAATATTTTGATCATTTCAGGATTGAAGAATCAGAAACATAAGGAGTGCATTTCCCTTAATAGACATCAGGGTACGAGCACTTGGAAAAATACATTTGGGGAAGTTCTTATAAGCTTGTGAAATAATTTGACAAATTCAGTGAACTCCAAATGCCCTGGATTTTGTCAGTCCCCTCTGTTCAAGTGCATTAGATTCAAAAAACACATGAGGTTTCCTCACTCCTCTCACCATACCTCCCAAAACAATGGCAAAGACTCATCATATTCAAGAAAAGCTATAGCCTTTGCCATCGGGGTGTTACTGGCAAGGCAGCAGGAATCCTGTTTTCACAATGCTGGGAAATGCATACTTATCACCAGGGAATAAGAACTTCACTAAAATAGACTTGTCGAAGAATGAGTCTCTTCTGAGGTATCATCTCCATCTGTCCCATTCTTGGAAATACTCCTAACTCCTGGACATAGATTCAGCCACCCAAAATCAGATTCAGGAGACATTTCCTGATGTTTACAGCATTTGGGGTCAGGATGCCCAGAGCAGAAGCAACTATGGACATGAAATGTTCATTCATTTTCATTTCAGGGGTGAAGTTCAATTCTGCCTTGTGAAGGGCCCAAAGCTGCTGCTTATAATAATTTAGAATCCTTAACTTCAGGAATTGGTGAGAATTTAACTAATGGATAAGTCAAGTGCCTTCTTGATCATTATGGTCACAGAATGAAGCAGAAATCACTACGCATTATCTCACTTCAAACTAAATTTCAGAGGATTCTGAACTAATATGCTTACAAAGAGGAAAAACAACTTATCGACAGCTGAGCAGCATTTATTGTAGAGTTTTTTTGTTACTTAGCAAAATTGGCTTGAAAATATGCTGTGTACTCACGGGCCAGGATTACCATGTTGAAAAAAAAAAAACCCATTGACACATAATTTGCATTTGTGATTTTCTAAGCCCACATGGATAATTTATCCTCACTAATGGCAGATACTCTCAGGCAAACCTACATATTATGCTTAACTCTGGGGCTGACATCATAAATTAGTAGTTCATCAAGGCTCCTTTTCCCCTCTAAGAGCCTTTCGGGACTGAGCTATGGAAAATTAGCTTTATACCCCACTGAGAAGTCAACTCTTCCAAGGCCACAGCGAGTCTTCCAATATAACTCCAGGCTCATAACTTTCCAAGGGTCACAGATGTTTTCAGATTAATACTCACGACCAATTCTCTCAGTTTCCAGAGTGATTCCCCTGGGATATAAAAAGAGCATGTCCAAGCCCCACTTTTCAGACTTCATTTAAATCAATATTGCTTTTTACCCAACTAATAGTGAATAAGTTAGTCAGAATTATCAGAATTATCAGTTTGGTGTCTATGTCCCTACTGATGCAATTAGCATAATAATTACCAGCTCTTTATTTTAATCCAAGACACAGAGACATAATTTGTGTCATAGTCATTGGTATACTGTAAACACCCTATTATCTGGCATGATAAAAGACAGGTATATTTATTAACAGAATTACTTTACTACTTTTGTTCAGGCTATTCAACAGTTTAACTGGTTCTTTTTTTTTTAATATATAAACTCACTTCTTTCAATATACTTTTCACAATACTGGCATAATCATATAATTTCCTACTTAAAAACCTGGCCAGGCTTGGTAGCTCAGTCTGTAATCCCAGCACTTTGGGAGGCCAAGACAAGTGGATTGCCTGAGCCTGCATTTTCTAGACCAGCCCAGGCAACTTGGTGAGACCTCATCTCTACAATAAATCAAAAATTAGCTGGGCATAGTAGCACGCGTCTATAGTTCTGGCTACTCGGAAGGCTGAGGCAGAAGGATCGCTGGAGCCCAAGAGGTCAAGGCTGTGATAGCCATGAGCTTGCCACTGCACTCCAGCCTGAGTGACAGAGTGAGATTCCAACTCAAAAATAAAAAACACAAATCTTTGACAGCTTCTTGTCACCTACAGGATTTTAAAAACCACCACCACTACCACCAACAAACAGAACAAAACAGACTTGCTGTGCATTGAAGATGCTCTACAATCTGGTTGAGTCTCTCTTCCTAGCCTTCTTAACAGCCATCATTTCTCAAGCCTAACTTCCAGCCATACCAAACAACTTACCATTCCCTTCATTTCTAAAAATATATACATACAAGCAATCAATAGGCACATAAAATATGCTCAATATCAGTAATCATTATGCACAAGCAAATCAAAACCATGATGAGATGCCACTTCATACTCACTAGGATGGCCATAGCAAAAACAAAAAATAGAAAATAACACGTTTTGGAAGAATATGGAAAAACTGGAATCCTTATATATTCCCACCCAGATGTATAAAATGCTGCAGCCACTTTAGAAAACAGTCTGACATTTCCTCGAGGAGTTAAACATATAGTCACCATATAACCCAACAAACAATTCTACTCCTAGGAAGATGTTCAAGATAACTGAAAGAGAACGAAAAACTCTGCTGACATAAAAACTTGCACATGAATGTTCATAGCAGCATTATTCACATGTAGGAAACAACCTACATGTCCATCAACAGATGAATGGATAAAGAAAATGTGCTAAATCCATGCAACAGAAAAAAACACAGGAATTTTTTGAATTAAAAAAAAAAAAGAAGGAATTGATTTTTTTTAAAGTATGGATACATACTAAAACATGGATGAACCCTGAAAAAATTATGCCAAGTGAAAGAAGCCAAAATGTCAAGATTAGGCAAATCCACAGAGACAGAAAGTAGGTGAGTAGTTGTATGTAATGAGGATTGACTATTAGTGGGTATGAGGTTTCTTTGTGGGGAGGTGAAGAAAATGTTCTGGAATTAAATAGTGGGTAATGGTTGCACAATGCTGAGAATATACTACAAATGTATACTCAAAATGGTAAATATTATGGTATATGTATTATATTTCACTAAAAAAATTTACATGGTCATATGGCTAGTAGCTATCATATTGGACTGTAAAGGTCTAAGTCAACTATAATCTTGTTCTTCATTTTCTCTGCCTCTCTTGCTGTTAAAAGTGGTCATGTGACCTAATTTCAGTCAATAAAACCTAAGCAGAAGTCACAGAAGGACAGAGTTCCTGGGAAAAGTTTTGTTTTTCTCATTAAAAACAAAAAAAAAAATGGAATATTTTTTCATTTGTTTGTATCAACTTTGATTTCTTTGAGCAGTGTTTTGTAGTTTTCATTGTAAAGGTCTTTTACGTCTCTAGTTAGGAAGATGCCAAGGCATTTCACTTTTTTGTGGCTATTATAAATGGAATTGTGCTTTTTATTTGGGTTTCTGTTTTTTAATTATTGGTGTATAGAAATGTGATTGTCTTTTGTACATTTATGTTATACCCTGAGACCTTGCCAAAGTCCTTTATCAGTGCAAGGGGGTTTTTGGCAGATTCTCTTGGGTTTTCAAGGTATATAATCATATCATCTGCAAAGAGAGATAGCTTGATTTCCTCTTTTCCTATTTGGATACCCCTGATTGCCTTCTCTGCTTGCTCTAGCTAAGACTTTCAAAACTATGTTGAACATGAGGGGTGAGAGTGGGCATCCTCAAAAAATAACAGATGCTGGAGAGGTTGTGGCAAAAAGGGAACACTGTTGATGGGAGTGCAAACTAGTTCAGTCTCTGTGGAAACCAGTGTGGCGATTCCTAAAAGTTCTAAAAATCAACGTTTCATATGACACTGCAATCCCCCTACTGGGAATATCTCCGGAAGAACTCAAATCACTCTATAAAAAAGATACCTGCACACATGTTTATCGCAGCATTGTTCACAATAGCAAGAACATAGAACCAACCATGCTGCCCATCAAAAGAGGAATGGATAAAAAAAAAGGTGGTATATATACACAATGGAATACTACACAGTCATAAAGAAGAACAAAATCATGAACTTCGCAGCAACCTTGACGGAATGAGAGTTTATAATACTGTGTGATCTCTCACAGAAACAAAGAGCTGAGTATCACATGCTCTCACTCATAAGTGGACCTTTACTATAAGAAAAGGGTTAAAGTGGCAGGAAACTAGGTGGGATTGATAGTAGTCCAAAGCTGCCTAGGGAAGGAGGGGCACACCTCATCAATAAGGGAAACTGCACGGTGACTATTTGTATACCTAGTCCTGAATTGTACCCCACAATTTTAAATAAAAATTAAAAGAGACAGATGTTGTTCTAATTCTTCTCTATTATTGTATCATCAAAGGTGAATGTAATGTCTAGAGATACAGCAACTATCCTGCAACCATGAGGCAACTAGCATAAGGGAAAAGTCTGAAGAATTAAAGACATGCTGACTTTGACATGGTCAAACCACCTCTCTACTTGTAATTTAGCGGTGTGAGAGTGGGAAAATCAAGCCCAATTTTGTTTAAGCCACTGTAAAATGGGTATATTGTTAAATGACTTAATAGTATATGTAAACATTCAAAATAGTTCCTATATGGTAGCACTATAAAAGTGTTAGGTATGATTATTGTAATTCTAACTCACTGTTTCTCAATCTTTTTTTCACCACACGTCCACTAAAGAGTCTTTTTATAGACATTATTTTCCTTATCCTTGCCCCATGAAATTTCAGTACCACAGATAATATGTCTGTTTATACTGATAGATAAGGATGTGCATTAGAAAGCCACAAACCATCATAACATCTAAGATGTTTTACTCCCTACCAAACCAATGCTTGCTCCCTTACAAATACATTCCTGACACATTTCATCCCCACTGCAAGTGATTTAAATAAGAGCTTCTTCTTATTGTCACTGCAGCTGAAAGCATTCCTAACTGATTTATTCTTTTCTCCACTGCAACCAACGCAACCAAATGGATTTAAGTAAGACCTGCCATAATTGTATAGACCCTATACTACTGGCTACAATGCATTCCCCTGGGAACAGGCACTTGCCCCACAGATAATTGTAACATACCTCTCCCATGGGTATAGTTGATTCAAATAAAGATGTAGGCCTGACCCAAATGAAACTAATCAGAAACCTTCCCCAGGATATTTCAGAACTTGAGAAAGTATAGGTCAATTGGTGTCTGTTGTAGAAGATATGATATGTGAGCCTGAGAATTCCCCAAGTAGGGTAAGCTAGATAACGGAAGACAGTATTTACAAGACAGTCCTAGAGAAAAGACAATGCTGGTGATGTGGTGATGAATAAAACACAGTCCTGGACATAGAGGACACCACAATCTAGTGGAAGAAGTAATTGCAATATAGTGTGATAAGTGCTCGGGATAGCTCAGAAGCTGCAGGAGCTCAGAGAAACATCTTTGGGGCCAAAGACTTCGTGGGGATGGAGTACTAGACCTGAATCTCTGATTACATCACAAGAAAAATAAATGACATACACGCTCATTGTCCACAGTCAAGCCAGCTATGCTCTGTTAGTTCACACCCCTCAGTAACTCAGGATGCAGTATTACCCAACAATAATAATTTGATGGGCAGTACCAACATACTTTTAATACTATCTGTGAATGTCTTTGTTTGTCTGGTGGTAGAAAATCTGAACTACAGAAAAATATAATGAAGAATACAAATCAACATTTGTTGTGAAATCACAACACAGTTATACCTGTTTCCTACAGAAAAACAATTTTATTGAGGTATATTGCTTACATTTTAATATAGTTTCTTCTAGCCTTTTCCAAATCTGTAGATAGCACTTAGGTATTTTCTTTTCTGATCTTCCCAAAGCTTTCTGATGTAGGTAATACCCTTGACTCATTATATGCCAATGAAACAGGGGCTTGGCGAACTTAGAGCTGAAGGTTGCTCAGTTAGCAAGTCAGGCAGATATGACCTGTACCAGACTCCCTGATTCCAAATCACAGCCCCGACCACCACCTCACACCTCCACAAGTATTGACCACAAGGACCGACCAAACAGAAAGGATGTCCAAATGTCCCAGACATCTTCTATTTGCTCTTCAGAGTCCATCTCTAACCTTCTCCACCCTGCCTTCTAAGCCAGGATACTGATGGGTATGGAACACACCAAAAGGTTCTCCACCCTCCAGTCTCTAGCCCAGGTTTGGCCCGGGGAAGACACAGAAGGATATCAGCAGGCAAGAGGAAAGTGTGGCCTGGCTGCAGCTCCCTATCCAAGGCCACACAGGTGAGTCTCTCCACACAACAATTTCTCCAGGGCCTACTATTAGTCTCTCCTTGCTCCTTAGACCCAGGGAGGGTATTAGCCTCACTTTAGATAGGCCAAGATCTTGCACCCTTTGTGGTTTCCCTACCGTTGTCCACTCTTCTCAAATTACCCCATTTGCATGTGCCACCTGTTTCTTGCAGGAGCCCTAACTGATACACTGACAAACAGAAGGGACACAGGTGTTCCAGTGGGTGCTAGATAAACACCAGGGCGCCCCTTCCCACCTTCACATCTCCTTACAATGGCAGTTTCCAGAGAGGGAAAACAAAGAGCAGCTCATTATGTGGAGATGGAGGTCAAATGTACCTTCATTCTATTCCTCAGAATTCCACCTGATCTATATACCCTGAATGAACATGTTTCCAGATAACAAGAACCTGGATAAACTAATATTTGTGGTGAGAATCTGGGACTGAAGCTTTTTCCAGTGAGTAAGTTGTATGCCAGGTCACCACAAAACAACCTTTACTTTCAACCCCACCACAGTTCTCTACCTGCACTTTCAAAAGTTGAATTTCCTGCACCAACAGAACAGAGAAAAATAATTTTAGCTCAAGGAAGATAAAAGCTGTTAACCCCAAGTTCCATTTTTCCTTAACCAGTAGGGATAAATGTCAAAACAGTCATGGCAAAAGAAAAACTCAACACATTTTGATAGCATTATCCTCATAATTTTCTACTTTCTAGCAAATTTTTGTATGAAATATATTTTTTAAAAAAGGAACAAGGAATTCCTTCTCATTTCTAGATGGAGAAAAACATCAGAATGTGACCTGGGAGAGCACATAAATGTACTTTGGCCTCATGACTTTACCTCAAAATCTGGAAGCCAAAATCTTGGCAAATTAAAGCACCAAAGTATAAATAAAATCCTTCCTATATTTTTTCCCAGATAGGCTGTTTGCTAGTTCTCAATAAAATTACAAATACCAATGTGTCTTAAAGGTGAAAAGAGGATGAGAAAGTGTTTTGGTGCTTACTGTTTAATCAACAGAAATTAATGATGGAGTTGGTAACTTATAGCTTGAAGTGACCCTTTAATGGCTGGCTTCTTTTTTGTAAATCGTGATCAGTTTTGTCTCCTTAACAAGCCACAATCAAATAATTGGTTGTGTAGGCATGCTGATTCCATCTCCCAAACATACTCTGATCTACCCTAAGAACATTCATCATCACTGGCAAGCTCGTGTCTTCTTTATGTCTCCAGTGGACAAGAGCAGTGAACCCCATCACTACTGACATATGAAGTCAGCTAACTCTTTGTTGTGGAGGGACATCCTGTATATTGTAGGATGTTTAGCAGCATCTCTGGTCTCTACCTACAAGATGCCATAGTATCCCTTTCCTTACAATCAAAACTGTCTCTAGACTTTGCCAAGTGTCCCCTTAGAAGCAAAACTGCCCCAGGTTGAGAACCAATGAACTAGAGCAGTTGCTTCCTGCTGGGTCTACCTGTTCCTACTCCTGTCCCCTTTAGAACTCATCCATTTTACCAAGGAAAGAATGACCTTTTAAATACAAATCTGACCGTGTCATCCTTTGGCTTAAAACCCCACTCTGACGGTATTAGCTATAGTTTGAAATCCTAACTCCTAGCCGGGCTCGGTGGCTCAGCCTGTAATCCTGCGCCTTGGGAGGCTGTGGTGAGTGGATTGCCTGAGCCTGCATGTTCGAGACCCGCCTGGGCAACTTGGTGAGACCTCATCTCTACAATAAATAAAAAAATTAGCCGGGTGTGGTAGCGCGCACCTATAGTTCCAGCTACTTGGAAGGCTGAGGCGGAGGGATTGCTAGAGCCCAGGAGGTCGAGGCTGCAGTGGCCAGGAGCAGCCACTGCACTCCAGTCTGGGTGACAGAGTGAGACTCCGACTCAAAAAAAAAAAAAAAAAAAGAAAGAAAGAAATCCTAACTCCTTAGTGAAAAATATAAAAGGACCCCAAGATTGGGCCCCTGAAGGGTTCTCTGGCCTGAGCCGACTCCCCTACAAGCTCTGTGTGCTCCAAGTGGATAGGAATCCCTGCCAGTTCTCCAAAGTCCCATTCGGTTTTGGGAAAAGCCTAGCTATGTTTTTTCACTCACTGGGACTCCCTCATTCCTTCTGTCCACACTGAACTGTCCCTTCCCTCACTTTCCTACTTAGAAAAATCCCAAAGCACCCTTGACAGCAGGAGTTGCACACCAAAGTACCCTCAAGGGTCAGGAAGGAAACATAAATGACTGAGGCAGGACAGAGAACTGAAGCGAGCATGTCCACATTTGAGAGTCTTTGCCTCTTAAATCCAGGACCCAACCCCAAGCAGGAGAAGGACCCAGTGCTGCCAATTCTGGAAAGCTGAAAGTCTTAATTTTTATGTTTGGTTACCAAATGAATTGTTTAAAGGCGAAATAAATAAACTGCAAGTCTTAATTTTTATGTTTGGTACCTAAATGAATTGTTTAAAGACTAAATAAATAAACTGCAAGTCTTAATTTTTATGTTTGGTACCTAAATGAATTGTCTAAAGACTAAATAAATAAACATGAAGTAGCTGAAACAATACGTATCTACAGGCAGAACTTGCTAGTTGCCACTTACTCTTTATACACTGAGGATCTCTAAGCATTGATCACAGTACCCTGTGAATGGTTACATTGCTGTCTTACCCACAAGCAGGAGGACATCTTAAGGTCAGGCCACTGTGTCATTTATTCACTGGCTCTTCCATTTATTTATTTATTTATTTATTTAATTTGAGTTGGAGTCTCACTCTGTCGCCCAGACTGGAGTGCAGTGGCCGCACTGGCTCTTCCATTTATTTATTTATTTATTTATTTATTTATTTGAGTTGGAGTCTCACTCTGTCGCCCAGACTGGAGTGCAGTGGCCGCTCCCGGCCACCACAGCCTCGACCTGCTGGGCTCTGGTGATCCTTCCTCCTCAGTCTTCCAACCATTTATTTATTTTAATTCATGTATCATTTTTCTTCTTTCTCCCATGTACACATCCATTCGTCCATCCAACTCACCAATAGACAAGTTCCTATAAGCGTTCTATCAAGCATACAAAGTAAGCAAACATAGTCCCTGCCATCCAAGTGCTCCTAGTCAGGGAGGAGAGACACAGGCAAACAATTATAAGACATACACTCACATGACTATTATAAATGAACACTGTGCTCAAAGCTCAGCACACAGACAACAGAAAAAGCACTTAAATCTCTCTGGGGGAATAGGGCTGGCTTCGGGTGAGATTTGAGCTAAGGATAGGAATCTGCCAGCTTGATAAGTGAGAGAGGGCATTCCAGGTCACCAGCACAATCTGTGCAAAAGCATGGAGGTTGGAAGAAAGATGGCACATCTGAGGAATCACGATAGTGCAGTTCTAGTTTGAAATAGAAATTGAAAAGGGGGAAAATTTCACAGCACACCATTCTTAAATGTGCAGTTGTCAGTGCAGTTCTCGGAACATAAAAAATACTCAAAAAGGGTTTGTTTAATCAATTCATGAGTTAGAAATTGGGCAGGATGGAATGCTGACTAAGCATGATTTAACAGTAGTTGAAACAGAGATTAAAGTTCCTTCAATTTTGAGAGCTATGCAGGCAGAAAACACAATAGAAGCTCACTGAAGAGCTATTACATGAGCTAATACAATAATAAAATAGTATTATAACAACAGTAATAATAACATTTACTGAGGGCTTACTTTGTGCCAAATACTTGACTAAGAGTTTCATAGGCATTATTTCTTGTAATCTACATAATGCTCCTTTGCGGTTAGTATTATAATTCCCATTTTACAGATTAAAAATAGGCTCAAAGAAATGAGCTGAGACTCAACCCGGCATGTCTAAACCTAAAGAGCAAGATTTTAACCACCAAAATTACGTATTTTGGTGGAAAGTTTCCTGAGGGTTTCTTACAGAATCTTTTAGTAGTGTTTAAACCCAGACCATCAGTGTACCAAGGAATAAATAAGCTTGCTCTCTCATGGATGACACAAATTTGTCTTTCTAAAATAAAAGCTACTTCCTGAAGTAAGCAGAAAACAAGACCGCCAAGTGGGTACTGCCATACTGTCTACAATACAGTTGCCAACAGCTTTCCATAATTAAAAACAAAAAACAAAAAACAAAAAACACCAACTCTGGGAAATGCCATGGAGAGGAAGAAGGCTAGTGGGCGGGATCTCCTTACTGGAGCCAGCACAGGCCAGGCCCGTCTGCTAGGAACAGCTGAGCAAAGGCTGCCAGAAGCAGCAGATGACCTCCAGAAAGCCCATCTAGATTTGGGACTCAGACAGCAGGCACCGGGCTCCCTCTCAGAAGGGGCAATTTTGTTTACTTTCAGAGGCATGGATTCCCTTATAAGGCCATATTTGCAAATAAAACTAAAATGTCTTCCATGTAAACACCGAACATTCATACCTTGTACTGGGCTTCTCTATGATTCAGCTGACTTCATGGATGATGCAAATGTATCTAAAACAAGGAAGAGCTAAAAATCTGTGAGGAAAAGATATGTTTCCAAATACTCTGAGTATATAGCAAGCACCGTTTTATATGTAGACAACACTGTAACTGAAAAGACTTAAACGCCAGCTCACTAGGTCTAGTAAAAGCAGTTTCAGGCAATTCTAGCTGATTACTTCTACCTTTCCTTACACACTTGTCATTTAAATCTTCTATAATATAGATGAGCCCCTTATAATATCAGTATAATAATACTGATGAAGAGTATACAGTCAGCAATAATATTGCCTGGGTTCAAGTTGACACCCCGCCACTGGCAATGGTGTGATTTAACAAATTATAAGTTTTCTCCAAGTTTCAGTTGCATTACCTGTAAAACATCTACAGTGATAAGGACTTGGCTATATTGCTTCCAAAGCCAGCTGAATGATGAATCAGGGTTGCAGCAGAAAAGAAGGAGGCACATTTCAAACACAAACAAGATTTAGAGATGGACTTCTGAATATGTAGTTTGTCAGTAAAACAGGCATCAAGATGACACCATATTTCAGGCTACACCCCCAAGAAGATGGTGAATCACTACAATGGAACAGGTGAGGCAGAGGCAAGTGGGTGGGGAATTTGAACCTGGGACATGTGGGTAAGAGACAACTTTGGAAAAACTATGTAGCAATGCCCAGTGACCAGTTAGATTTTGAAAAACAGGGCTGGAGATGCAGATTTTTAAGTCACTGGTCCATAAATTAAACAAATCGTGTACACCAAGTTACTACTTCAGAAAGAGCATTTCAGCAGAAATATAAGTGTGTAAGGAGAGGTGGGAGTATTTCACCAGAACTTCCAAACCAATGGCCCAAGAAGCACATCTGGAATACAGACTTGTTTTGTTTGGTCCCCACAGAGTTCTAAAAAAAGTTTGAGCCAACATATAAAAATCTTCAGATAGCAATTTTTCTTTTAATCTAGATTTTTATCTTGCCTTAAAAAATCAGAAGACTTTGCAAAACTGGACCAGAATCCCCTCTTTTGGAAACATGCTCAGCTAGATCTCATTCCAGGAAGCCCCTTAGGGCACATACTATGCAGTTCACTGAGGCTGCCACCACTTACACAGTGCCTGGGTGTGCCCTTATCTCATCTGCACCTCCTGTTCACTGTCTTCTTGGATCCTATAGAAATATAAGTTTGTGGCTTCCATTGTACAATTCTTGGAAGAATGAGTAGGGCAGAGAACTAAGGTAAGAGGCCTATGCAAACTAACAAATAAAGAGATTCTGGGAGATTAATCTATAATGAGACCCAGAAAGAAGAAAAGTACAAGTGTGTGTGCTATCATGAAAGTCAAGAGAATGGAGGAATTTTGAGTACTCTTTGCCTGACACCTTCCCTTTCCCACATGAACAAGTCTTTTCAGCATCAAATTCAAAAATATCCCAAAATGAAATGCTTCCCATCATCTTTACTACTGTGGTCCAGCCCACATCATTTCTCACCCAGACAATTGCAATTTCCTCCTACCTGTTTCCACTCCCAGCATCTCCTTGCTCACTATGTTTAGTCACATCGGCCTCCTTAATGATCTTCAGCTAGGTCAAATGCGCACACACATACCTGCTCAGGCCTCTTGCACTTCTGCTTCCTCCTGAATGGGTCAGTCTTGCCTCAGCTCATTTCTTCTCGTTGACTTCAGTTCAAATGTCATCTCTTCAGAGCGTACCTCCTCAAAGCCATGCCTCACCTGGCGTACTTTCTCCCCTTCCCCTGCTGCATTTTCTTCAGAACTCTTACCATTCAGCTGAATCATTTTCATTTAGTTATTTGGTTATGTCTGCCTCCCACACAAACTACAATGAACTCTATGAGATCAAGGATTTGTTTACCTATACACAATGCCTCACACAATGAAAGTCCCAATACAAAAGTTTTAAATGAATGAACACGTGATAATGTGGAAGTTAAAAGATTATAGAGAATGGGCATAGAACACAGCACATCATCCCCTGGGTCCCCCAGAAAGCAGATCCCGAGCAAGAGGGTTATGTACCAGTACCCTGAGGTACTGCAATCTTAGGGAGGAGGAGGGGATTGAGGGACAAACAGCGTGAAACAAGTAAGGAGGAGAAGGCAAGATGAGTTGCATTACCAAGCTGGCCCCACCAAGGGTGACTGCTTCTCCATCCCTTAGTACTACCCTCAACCGCTCCACCTTCCAAGTCACATTAGCTGTGTCTCAGAACCATCCATAATGGAGAGAAAGGGAATGGTAATGCTCCTGTCCAGGTTGTACACGTGCAAGCACAGAGTAAGATTCAGAGGTGGCATCCACAGGGAATGCCTATGGCATACGAGGGACAGCACACAGCATAAAGCGAGGCACTGTCAGCTTACACTGTGGGATGTCTTTCAGGGCCTGTGCAAACTTCTTCACCACAATGGCAGCTAAAGCAAAAGATGATGGAACTTCCCTTTGCCATCTCCTGAGAAGATGTCACATGGAGCATGAGGAATGTCTGATCCACAGTAATATAAGAACGAAGAGCACCCAGTACATTAGCAATGACCTTAATGATGGCAGTGTCAGTACACTGGGGAGAGTAGAAACCATGTTATAGTGGATGAAGGAGTGACTGGGGGAAAGAGACCAGCAAGAGTAGGCTTCTCTCAGGGCTGACGCATGGAAAGTACAAAGTGACCTTGCATGGTGTCAGAAAGTAAAGATGTGCTCAAAAAAAGATGAGTACATGTCAAACGGACACAAAAGCCAAAACGAAGGGAGTTCTCAATGGTTAAGTCTGCAGCTACTTGCAAAACAAAATAATAACAGTAATGGATTATAACCCTTTGAATAAAATAAGAATCATAAGTACATACTGATTCAAATAAATAATTGTATGAATAAATAAATGTGAGGCAAGGGGAAAGCCACTTACAGAGAGCTCCAGTTAATAAATATAGCAGGAATTATAATCATAGAAAAACACCATCTGGCAAAACCACAGGAATAATCGTTGCAGGCAAGAACTAACAACAGTTGCTAAAATTAGTGGGCAAAGGTATGATAAGAAGCATGATATTTACATAGTCTCAAAGTAACTCCTCACAAGGTAATCATTAATTACAAAGAGAAAAATAGTAACTTTCCAGTGGAGAAATTGGAAGACCCACTCTTAACCACATTTCCAAAGTTCACATCACCTGTGATGCAATAAATCAACATATGTGCCTCCTGTTGTGATGCGCTGTGAAGGGTACAACATCATGTCTCTAGTTTTCCTGTCAAAAACACATAACTTGAATTTAATCCTGATGAAGCATCAGACAAACTCAAAGTGCAGGCATTCAATAAAACACCTGGCCAGACTCTTCAAAAATGTCCTGGCCATGAAAGACAAGTTAAGACTGAGGAACTATTCCAGATTAAAGGAGACGAGAAGATATGACAACTAAATGCACTAGATTCTGATCCAGAAAATGAGACATTAGTAGAATTGGAAGACTAGAATTAGGTTTGTAGACGGGTAATAGTATTTCATGAATGTTAATTACCTAATTTTAACAATGATTATTATGTTGGTGGGAGAAAGGAAGAAGCTGAGATTGGGTGAGATACACAAAAGGTCTGACAGTACCTGAAGTTAGTCTGACTTTCTGGTAGGTGAGAGATATATGAATGTCCATTATATTATTCTTTATGTATGCATTATTTTGTATATACAAGCATGTCATAACATTGTTTTAATAAGAGATAATTTTCAAATACAATGAAAGCAAACAATGTCATCATGTTCTTCTAAATCCTATTATCTGCCCAAGTCTTAGAGTACAAGCCCCATTCTCTCTTAGAAAGTTGTAAAAGATACACTAGCAACTAAGACCTCCTCCTTGATATAATCAGGTTTATATGACAACCAAGAGGAGAGAATCACTTTTTCACTATGGGAATCAAAGTTCTTTAACACCCTGCCTTTATGCTACCATAAACCATCTTATGTACCACTTGTAATCCCACATGTGACCCCAGGGATACACTGGATATCATGTCCCATATGCTGAGTAGAAGGAGCATACTTCTGGTACAGGAAGTCTTAGGTTCAATTCCCCACTACCCCACTTACTAGTAGTGTGACAACCAGCAGGCAAGTGACTCAACCTCTCCACGTGCTTCTACAGATGCAAATATGAGAAAACTTCACAGAGCTGCCATAAGGCTGACCTGAAAGACATGTCTCAGAAATTTCCTAAAATGGAGATAATACCAACTTCTTCACATGGTTCTTATTAGAATGTGTGCTGCATAGATGCATACTGCATAAAACAATGCCTAACACCTAACAGATACTCCATAAATCTTAGTTCTTTCGTTCAACTGAGATATTACCAGAAGGAAACTTCCTAAAGAAAGGCCATACAAACCAAGGAGGAAAGGAAGGACTCAATGAAAGAGAATCTACCAACTAATTAATACAATCTCGATGTAATCCTGGTTAAACTTTAAAGTTTTGTTATCTCCCAGAGCTTTCAGCTGCCTCGTTAAAAAAAAGGGGGGGAGGTGGACTCAGTGGCTAAGCCTGTAATCCCAACACTTTAGGAGGCCAAGGCATGTGGATTGCCTGAGTCTGTGGGTTCGAGACCAGCCTGGGTAACCTGGCAAGACCTCATCTCTACATTAAAATAAAAAATTAGCCAGGTGTGGTAGCCCGCACCTGTAATTCTGGCTACTTAGAAGGCTGAGATGGAAGGATGGCCGGAGCCCAGCAGGTCAAGGCTGCGGTGGCCCCAAGTGTGCCACTGTACTCCAGCCTGGGTGAGAGAGTGAGACTCCAACTCAAAACAACAACAACAACAACAACACTACTCTAGTCTCCTTCACAGTCTTACTACAAGGGTGAGCTGAGGTATGACAGTCTGGGGATACATTTGGAGAACAATGCATACACAAAGGGGTAAGAGTCACTGCATGGAAAATTCCTAAGCCTTCTTATGTCTCTTGCTCCCTTTCTTGAGAGCCTGAATGATGACTGAGTTTTCAAGGCTCAAGGTCTGGAAGCAGTTATCCCTTCAGTCTTTTCCTGTCCAACCCATCCACAGCCTGGGTTCCTGGGCCCCTTGGAGAGGAAATGGAAGTCCATATGAAGGGCAATTGAAAGTGTCCTCATGCTTTCTAAAATCTACACTCCCCTTCCAAGCTACAGCACAACTTCCATCAATGTTTTCTGAACTCTGCATTCTAAAACCTTTGTTGAACTGTCCAAAGCAACCCAGAACAAAGAAATAATTCTATATGCATGTTAGCTTTCAGACACTTCCTAAAGGATGGATTCAAGTGCCATATCCTGACTTTAGAGGAATATCTAAGGACAGAAGAGGGATTAGGAATTATGGGATGGGGGAGGACAGAGATTCGAAAAAGCAATTAGGCAAAGGTTACATGGATGAAAGTTAAATAAGAAAACAAAAGTCCAGTTAAGACTCCCTTGGTTAAAGTTACAAATAAAAGCAAACACTTCATAGATTTCTAGTTCGCGAACTCAAGAAAGCTTTGTGGCAGCTCTCCTGAGCTTGAACAACAGGCTAATTTTCAAGCAGGAATCAAAGTGGTTGGGCCCCTGGACAAATAGCTTGAAAGCCTAAGCATAAGCCTGTTCTCAGAGAGTTAAAAAGGAATGCAGACTGCCCCAAAACACACCGGCCGTTTGTTTTTTCTGCCACCTTTCCAAGGGTCATGTCTGGAGTGAGGATAAACAGTTCTAGGGGGAAAAAAATGATGTGAAGTACAGACTTTAAGAAAATAAAACATTAGAAAAATATTTCTTAAAGAGCTATGCGTATGGCTACATATACATCTATATACAGAGAGAATATTTATACACATATATGCATGCACCCATATGTATGCGTGCCAAAATTATCCAAACTTCTGTATGTTTTCAGGTATGAATAACAAGAGCTAAGACAAGCCTTTGAAATGCCGTTACATTTTTTTAAGCAAGATCAAAAAATTTTAGGAAGGCATTCCAAAAACAGCAAAGGGTGTCTGAGCAACATTTCAGTTTTATTTAATAAGTGAAGATTAAGCTGAGTGCTTTTGGTTATTATTAATAGCATATTTTATTCTAGGTTGCTTAGAAATGTATTTGGAAAGTCCCAAATAGAACACTGAAGAGAAAGAGAAAAGAGAGAACCCACTGGATGCCAGGAATCATGCTAAGTGCTGTTTATGTGATATCCCATTTTTTTTCTGCACACCAAATTTAAGTGGTAAATATCCACACAAGCTTACAAGTGGCAGAGCCCACTGTGCTTGCCCCAGAACCTGAGTTTCCCCATCATCACAACACATGGCCTCCCAGTGAAATGCTGAGAGTCAGGACAGTCTTCCCCAGCACTGCTATGAAGTCAAGAAATGTCCCATATTTCAGGAAAATACCACTGCAAGGCAAAAATCAGTTTCCCTGTGATCTTCACTTCAGCAGAAAACAGACAAGAAGTCTTTTGGTCCAAGAGTTTAAGCAAGAAGATGAACAATTTACATGTAGCAGGTGATAAATATTTAATGTCACTTGGTACAGTGGTGCTTCAAAAATGCCTTTCAGCTCTGAAGGCCTTTCTGTTAATCCACACTTCAGGGGGTGCAGCCACAGCTCGGAGAAAATACATTTTTAATAAGGACTGTGCCAACACAAGGGCTCAAAATGGTGTGTAGCATTTCAGTTTTTAGAGCCCACAGGGGATCTCACACTCTGGGGAAAAGGAGTCCTAATGTGAAGAAGAGAATGAAAAAAGGCCAGAAAAATAAATTATATTCTGGGGAAGGAGGCCCTGTTAGAGCCCTGTCAGAATAATTATCAGAATGGATTTTTTTTCTCTCTCAGTGGATGAGCCGGTCAGGTTCAGGGGAATCATATTCCAGACACATAAGCTCAGGATGAGAGGCACTGGCGGTTTTCCAAGAGTCAGTGGCATCTCAACTGCGGACCCCATGCCTGAGGAGCTGTAGCATAGCACACCCGACGCGTAGGCCCTGGTGCCGAACCACTCCCTCCACCCCTTCCTCAGGCTTTCGCGTGAAGTGCTGAATCCTTGCTACCACTCTCTCATTTTTTGTCTTGTCTTGCCTTGACTTTTGAATCTTCTGCTTTGCACAGGGGGCAGGGAAGATCTCAGAGATCAGCAATAGCAGGAAGTTGCTTCCACCCTCAAAGGAAGAAGGCGTTGCTAAAGCCTGAGACCCTGGGCCAATCTGCAGAAGTTGGAGCCATGGAGGGCCCACCCCAAGGGTTAGAGAGTCATAGAGGGGCTATGGACACTGCCAGAGATGTTGCCCAAGGCAGAAAGAAGGAAGGGCAAATACCTTGCCTTCCCACCTCCCACTGATGTCAAATTGTCAGAGGGCAGGGGCCAACTCCCTGCAACACAGCACACAGCAGGGAAAGGGTATCAAATAAATCTCAGTGCAAACAGGCCAAAGGCCAGCACAATTTATAAATTAAGACAGGTCACAGAAGAACAGTCTGTCATGCGACATAACTGCTAGATTTAATTTAAGCAAGAATATATACTCTATATATGCACAAACCGAGGTATCAAGAGATGGAAAGATCAAGAAAGAGAAAGGAAGAAGAGTAAGATATACAGTCAATTTTCACGTGCAGTTGTTATCTCTATAAAGTCTCTAGAAACACTGAATTAGGGAATACTGAACCATTGCTTCTAGGGGAAATACAGGGTTAGGTTCCTTCAAGCTTCTAGTTACACTTTTGCAAAACTGATCAATACATAACCTTGTTTGATGCTATTCCTGTTTGATGATACCTCATTTAATATATATATTGATTTATTAACACTAAACTCATGGCCAGTAGCACTTAACTCATGCCTGAACAAAGCTTATCTAACATACAGCATTTCATCAGTAAGACACATCACAGCTTCCTTGCACTAAGGCACATGATACAGCACTTCAGTACCATGCTTCAGACTCATTTTAAATGGTGAAATCACACACACACAAAAATAAGGCTCAAAAATGGGAAAAGCATGACACTAGTAAGACCTAAAAGAGGACACTTAATGAAAGTATGTGAGCTGACACAAGAAGGCAGGTGTTGTCCTGTTTGATACAGCTGGGAACATGCATGTTGAACGACTTAAAAAATTTCCACCTCTCTTTGCATGGCTGTGAATGACTGTGAAAGTGCCACAGGTATTGATTTAGGGGTTACAAGTAAATTTTAGTGAGTAAGTGAATTGGCAAATACAGAATCTGCAAATAATGGGAATCAACTGTCTATCAAGATACTTTTCAAAAATTAAGTTTGTTCCTGGATGGTAAGAGATAAAATGCTTTTTGTTTCGTTATACATGTTTCTTCCTTTTTTATTTTTAACTGTTGTCTAGTGTTTTCTGCATTAAGCTTATAATTGGGGTGATGGGAGGGGAAACAATTCTAAATACTGAATTTCAAAAGAAAAAAAAAATTGGGGGCAAGAGCATTAAGAAGTGGAATCATTTAACCCAGCAGAAAAGCATCTTAAATATAGCACCAGGGAGCAGAATTGGTCCCCTCACTGTCTGATGTGAGGGACAGTCTCAAAGTCCTCCTCAGTTCTAATTTCTACCACTCTTCTAGCCAAACACCCAAGGGGCAAATGGCAAAGACTGACTATGGGGCAGGCTAAAGGTGGGAAGAGCATATGAGTTAACCTGGACTCGCAGACTCTCACCTCCTCCCTGCATCTCTAACAAAATCTTCTGCACTCATTTGATGTTTACTAATGAGAAGATCCACCCTTGTTTCACTTCAATGCAGAAAATAAGATTTAAGCCTCTACAATCTATAAAATAGTGCACAAGATGCTAGAAGGAACAAAACACCTTTACATCATGTTTTACATGTTGTCTATAGACAAATCTATTCTAGTAGCTCAACAAAAATTCAAAAACCTAATTTATGAGATTCTTCAGCTTCCAAGCAGGAATAAAACGAAGTTGCTGAATTGAAAAAGCACCAGAATGCACAAAAGCATAGTAATTTAGCCCTCTGTTCATTCCTTATGCCATTAACGAGCAACTTTTAATCTTTAATCCTCCTTCACTAAGCTGCTTTTACTATCCCATCTGCTCCTCTGCTCATGCCTTCAGGACCTTATAATTAAATTCTAATTAAAGTTTAAGGCATGTAATAAAGAAAACACTTGCGGAATGCCTTTGATTCAAGAGGCCAAAATAACATTTCAGCACTTTGAAAAATGAATTATATCCTTTTGCTTAACAAGCATCTTTAAAATGGAATTAAAATGGGAAATTCCAATCTTCCATGATTTCACCAGCCACACATTATGTAAATATGTTCATTATCACGTGTTGCATTTAAGTCAGCTGAAAACAGCATGAAGAGAACTCTACCCAGCATGCAGTGTGGACGTGAGCTCAGCAGCAGTACATAGAGTAGACCCATCTCAAATACCACCTTGGTACCCTGACACATGGCCACTGGCGTGGGTCAGGAACATTGATCTACACCCAGTTGCTGAAAGAACAGGGTTCTCATCTTCCTCATCCAACCTCCCACCAAGCTCAATCAAGTCTACCTTTCCAGATCTGTCTTTTCTGCTCTGTTAGTTCAGCCCTAACAACATCTCTTAGAATTCTTGCAATACTTTCCCACCTTCAGCCTCAGCCCCCTGCTGCAGTTCATGCCCTGCTCCATGTGGCAGACAGCTGCCTTTCTGAGGCTGTTTATTTGTTTGTTTGTTTTTAAAGACAGGTTCTCGCTCTGTCACCCAGACTGGAGTATAGTGGCACTATCATAGCTTGCTTGCAGCCTCCAACTCTTAGACTCAAACAATCCTTCTACCTCAGCCTCCTGAGTAGCTGGGACTATAGGCGTGTGCCACAATGCTTGGCTGAAGCAGCATCCTGATCGAACCGTTCCACTCTGAACAACTATCTGTGCCCCAACTGTCTTTGTTAATAATTTGTGTCTTTGTGGGCACCAGATGTATACCTCTACTATAGTATATTACATAGTTTTGATTTATTTATTGGTCTAGTTTTCTTCTAGTCTTTGAGCTAGCTTCTTGAGAACAGGAACTGTCCTAGAAAGAAAAAAATTATTTTATTTTAAATCTGGAAAGAAAAAAAGTACTTTTCTTTTTAACCAGGAAAGGTAAAAAAAGTAACTTACTTTATAAACCCAAAGAATACTTATCAAACTCTTCCCAAAGCATCCAGTTCACTGGCAACTTGTACCTGATCTAACTTTTTGACTACTGGTTACAATGTAGTCATCATCACTAATTATTAATCATATAACTATATATCTTACATATTATTACTAATAATAATAACTGATGTGCCAGACAGCATTCAAAGTGCATTGTGTTATTGTTCAAGTTCTCATGGCCACCATGTGAGAGGCATGTCCTACTATTATTTGAGATGAGGACACTGAGAAACAGAAAAGTTGAGGTACTTGCCCAAGATCACAGCAGTAAGAGGAGGGCCCAGGGCTTATAGCCATGCAGCCTGGTTCCACAGCCCATGTCATGGACACTCCTCAGCCTAAAATCTGAGTAAAGCACATAAGGACTGCATGTTCTTTCCTCCAAATGCTGCCCAGTCTATGACATCTGATCTGGCTAGATCAGTGTGCCCACCAATTTGAGGATGCACCAAGGTATTTCATGCTTCTACCTTCCCACATGCTGCCTTTTTGCCAGGTGGCTTCCTTACCCACCTGGCACTCTTGCTCATCCTACTCCAGTCGCTTCCTATCTTGTGAGGTTTTTCCTAATTCCCTGGACATACTTGACCACCCTCCCTTTTGCTATTACAGAATCTGGAAGTTGCTAGACTTTTGTTATGGTGCTGATTACACAGTAATGCAACTTCTAGGGTAGCATTTCTTCTCAATGTCCCTAAAGGCAGGGCACACAGCAGGACTTTGATAAATATGTGAGGAGTGAGGAGTGAAGAAATGAAAGAGTTCTCTAAATTTGTACATTGGATATATACAGAGCATAGTCCAAGCTTGTCAAAGTCAGTATTGAGAAAAATGTTACCTGCTCTGGTGTGATTTATAGAGAGAAAGGAAAGAAAAATAAAGTGATTTACTTTATAAACTCAAAGAACACTTGTCAAGTTCTTCCAGAAGCATCCAGCATGCTGGTAACTTATACCTTGCTTAACTTTTTGACTATCAAAATATATTAGTTCCTTTCTTCTATAACAATATACCCTTTAAGAGGAGGCCCAATCAGGCCACAGCAGGCAGCTAAACAGTAGACTGAGACTCAGCCACACGTGACAGTCTGGACTCAATTGTGCTGTCTGTATCCCAATATTGAATCCAAGGCCTCAGAAGCCCAGAGTCCCACACCCAGGCTTTCCTGATGCCTGCCCTCTCTGCCAGGTAAGTCTCTCCACCTAAACTTGGTTTGCACTCCAGAGCTCCAGTGAGACCAAAGTCTTTTCCTTGACTATATGGCCCCATGAGCCTTGCTTCTGTTTGCCAAATAATCCCTCTCACAGTGGATGTAACTCCCTCACCTCCTACCACTAGCTTGGCTCAGTTCCACGTGTATCAGTCACTCTGAACACCTTGTCTAAATGCTCAGTGTTCCTCATGTCTGGAAGCCCTTAAACCTTGTTTCCCACTCAGTGCATAAGTAACAAGCTTATTCCAAGTACTAAGCAACAAGTGTCATAAAAAATACTAGGTCTTGTACAGAGCTCTATCTCAGATTCCTCAAATCCTGCAAAAACATGCATTAATGAATCCATTCAGAAAACCTTTACCAAATGTCTCTTATATGACAGGCAAGACAATGAAGCCAGGTGACATGTTCACTGTCACTGTGAGTAGCAGAGGTAAAAAATGAAAACTGATCTTTTTAAATTTCATTACATAGCCTAGCTCTTGGTCTTGAAGAGATGAAGATGTGTTAGAGAAAAGCATGCACTCAGAAATCTAATCATACCACTGTTTATCATGGTGTATAAGTACACATGGCTGGCCCAACTCTTCCCAAGACTCTAGCCTACATGTCCATGCTGTATCCATACTACTGACCATTTCCTGAACAGGAATTGAATTTCCATGCCTTCATTTATGTTCATATCTTTGTCCATCATATCCTGACTTCACCTGCATCCTGTACTCACCCTCACTCATCCAACTCATTCATTCATCATCCAATATTTAAGGAACTGTTAGCTACCACTTCCTGCAATCAATAAAGATAAAAAAAAAAAAGTTGCTTCTGCCCTTAGAAAGCTTATAGTCTAGTGAGAGGTACAGACAAGTAACTAAATCAAGCACTGTGATAGTATGTCCTATGACAAGTGTAAGTCCAGGCTACTATGGAAACTCAGAGGAAAGGTTCGGCACCCAGTCGCAATCCCTCCTGACATGCTGCCTCCCTGAGTCCTTCCCTGGGTCTCTCCCCAAACCCACCCCGATTAATCACTCCTCATGTGCTTCTTCACTGTACTCTTCATTCTGCAGTCACAACAGTTTTCACACTGAATCATGATTTATGGCTTATTTATCTCCATTACTAGTATCAGTTCCCTCAGGGAATCGATTAGTTTAATTGACAAATACTTACTGAGTGCTTGCAGAACTGTAGTGGTTAAAAGCATGAGTTTGATCATTTAAATCCTGGCAAGAACTTACCATGTGATCCTGGGCAGGGTTACTTAACATCTTAGCCTCTCAACATTTTTTACAACTCTAGGATGGGGTTCAATTAGAAATATACTGAAGTTTAACACTGCAGTAGTATTCAAACACAATCACTATCAGCTTTGTCTCTGGCCTCAGTCTTTGACATTGGCTGTTTCAACATCAATTCTGTCGTTACTCAATCTGTGCATGATCAATGACAATGTGACAGCAAGGGTCTCCATCATATCTGGACATTATAACAATATCAGTAATACAAAGCAATTTGAAATATGTTGCTAATATAACAATATTCACTTCCAAATATAGGTAAGAGATTTAGATCTAACTTGGGGTAAAAAAAAAAAAAATCTCTTTATACACTTTGTGTGTTGAAGATGTATCAGATAGTGGAAATATAAATGTACATTTATTATTATAAAAGCAAAATGTTACCAATGCTAATTTTTGAAACCATTACTATATGCCAGCTAGATAGAAATAGAAAATAATTTAATAGGATTATACATTGATAGTCAAACCAAATGCCAAGAAAGATAGCAATACCTAGTTGAATTAAGAAAGAAACTTGTATCTTTTTTGAGATTATGAATCCTTATAAATTTAAATAATATAAAGCACAGTACCATTAAAAATAAAATTATAATTCTAATCGTTATGGCAGTTTAGTTATCAAACTCATAATAAATAAAATTTTAAAAATAAAGAATTATATATAAAGTTTGGTTATTCTATTTTTTTTCAAGAGTCTTTCAAGAAAATATTCTACTAGGGATTCTTCAGAATGTATAAAGATGAATTAAAAGCAGAATGTTTACCTTACTATTTCCATATTACACAAAGAAAAAAACCTCAAAAATTATGTACAAGAACAAGGAGATAAATCATCCTGATATAAATGTAATAAAAAAGAGTACAAAAAACAGAAGCATTAGAGAAAAATGAAGTTCTTAAAACGTATTTTGTTCCTGCTAAATAATTGTTAAAATTGCAGACTTTCTGCCATAAGAGGGCAATTCCTTAAAACTTGAGTGTATGAAGGCTACGGAACTGAAATTTATATGAGAAGATAGGTCTATAATGCATATTTATAAGTCACAATAAGAAATTACTGGTATCCATTAAGGTGGGTGGTAAGCAGGAAACTTATATTGTAGGGGGCTAACTTGTGAATGGGTAATTAAATAAATGAAGGAACTGGGTGTTGACTGTCCTATGAAAGATTTTACCACAGAAGGAGAGAAAAGAGGCAGTGGCCCGCAACCCAATTCTGTAAAGTGTTTTCACTTATTAAGGTAGGAAATATAGGCTGAAACACATCTCCACACACCAGTCTAAAGGACTGTTGCTGTTTCTGAGTGCCAAATGTATGTATAATGCTGGCTTCACCTTACCATTCAAGCACATTTGACTCCTAAATGCTTAGCTTTAGCTGAGCCAGTTTCCTCACCAACTTGCAGAACAAACAGAAAAGCACAACTTTGAGGCCAAGACATTTTCATGTCCAAATCCATGATTTCAAACATTTGTGACTTTCCTCATAAAGCACCCAGACTGAGCATCCATAAGCGTCTAGACTGAATGGAAAGTACACATACACACATGATACCCAGGTGTACACTGCACCGATCATATGTATGAGTCTGAAGTTCTCAGAAATGCAAGAATCTATTCTTAAGAACTGTCTTTTAATCTCTAAAGATATATACATGGCATAAAGAATATGAAAAGGAAAATTCTATTGTATGAAAGCTCTAACCGAAGAGGATAAAGATATCACAGTATATCATGTCAAGAATGCCCAATAAGTGGCAGGTACCTACATATGTGTGTGTGTGTGTGTGTGTGTGTGTGTGTATTCCTTGCAAATAGTTATTGTTAATCCTATTACAAATGTTAAAACTGTGGCTCAGGGGAATTTCAGAGAGTCAGTTTTGTCAATAATCTGTTACCGTGGGCAAGTTTCTTAACTATAAGATGGGTATAAGCATACTTTTCTCAGAAAGTTAAAGTAGTAAGTGATAAATAATGCATATAAAATACCTAATATAAAGCCTGGCATATAAATCAATATCCAATAAATAAAATCTGTGTTGACTGTTACTATTACTGCCCATGAATACACAACTAGCAAATGACAGAAGATTTAAACTTATATTTATCTGACATAGTCTAAAACCAATGCAAACAATAGCATTTACTGAGAAATCACCATGGGCCTGCATTAATGTGTCAATGCTTTAGTGGTATCAACACAATCACTTGTCACAAAGCCCGATAAAATAGGAACCATTATCCCCACTACAAAGATTAAAAAACTGAGATACAAAGTAGCCCCATAGTTAAAACTATTGGAGACTTGGCAGGCTTCCTCTACACTCAGTTTTAGGTACTCCTAATAATGTACGATTCCCATTCCATCACCACATCCGTCTACCCTTCATGATAATACATCTGCATTTTGAAAAACAGATATCACAGCCGTATTTGGGAATAGAGGGGATACAGAAAAGGATACTGCTTTGAGTTCTTTGAGAAGATAGGAGCTATATAAATGGAAAGTAATATTATTATTACTATTTTGCAAAGACATGAAAAGTTGCATTAGGAATTGCACAATTCTACTTAGTCAATCAGATTAAAATGGAATCAAACTGAACTTCTCAAGATTTTCTTTTTCATTCTGCAAAATTTCAAGATATCTGAACTATTTGAAGTATACTCAAGAGTGGTCCCAAAACCACATATGAACTGATCCTCACAGCCAAAAGTCTTCAAATGGAAGTAGTTAGAAAAGTATATCAGTTTCCCATGGCAAACAGCCTATAAAACCACTTTTTTTTTTTTTACGCTTTTAAAGTATAATAATCATGATCAATGAGAATTAGATAACATTAACTACAGGTGAATAAAAATACTATGAGTGGCTAAAAATATCATGTGCGACTTATAATAAAAGGGTACAGGATCACAAGGTAAGTTGAGGCCACATCAACTCAACCTTTCTACAGTCCCATCTTTTAAGAAGCAACAACTGACTTCTCCCAAAACAAGTCCTGGAGTAACAAAATTAAAGGGCCTCCATCCTTTAGGTGTGCTCTTGAAAATTCCGAGTTCTTGATTTGAATGGATTTTTACAGACTTCTGGCAGGTCAGAACTGGGTGTACGTTATTCCAAAGGACAAATGTTGGCAAAATAGATATGATTGTTGGCAAACAAGAATGAGCTCCCTTTGAAGTCTGAGTCTTAGATCAGCTGATTCCAAAGTGAATAAGCAAAGGCAATGGTAAAACATTAAAATGCTGTCCTGTGTAAGCTAAGACCTCTTTTAAGTAATGCAGGGTGAACTGCCCTGCCCTTCTATGGGGCACAACACATCATTAAAATCTGGATGAAAAGGAACCAACCCATAAAGTGAGATGGTGCTAGCAAACAGCTACAGTGAACACGTCACTGAATAAATCCTGTAAATGTCCACTAAAAAGTCTCCTTCAAAGTCCCCCTTTCCCTCCCATAGTTTGTATTCTACTCTGCAGATAAATTCTAGCCAAACGTGGTATGATACCACGAAATACTTGAGCTGTTTCTGTGGCAGTTATCATTTAGGAAGTTTCGCTGTGTTGTTATCTGAACCTACTCTGACTTTCAGTTTAGTAAATCAGGCTAACATTTACCTCATAAACCAGAAACATAACCCTGTGTCCCTTGTCCCAGCAGCCCCAGTATCTATGGAATGGAATACCAGTGGAATTAAGGGAAGTTCTTACAGACTCAAATATCACAGAAATGCAATCATTTGTCTTTATTAATAGAAGGTCAAATACCTGTACCTCTGACAGTTGCATCAATATTTTTACAGTCCTTGGGTCTTGACTTTCAGCAATGGCTTCTTTAACACAAAAAACTTAAGTCTAAATCCTGGCATTATTAAATCACTTTTAGATACCTTTTTGAAAAAGAGTAGGTTGAAGGCGTAATGAGTTCAAACTAATGCCTGGTTTTCTCTGCAACTGGACCTCCCAGAATGCCATTCCTTGAAACACCAACCACTGAGGAGTACTCTGGATGCCCGGTTGCTCTGCAAAAGCTAGAATCCATTTCTCAGAACACTCTCTGAAAAAACGCTAAGTGACTAACTTTAAGTCCCACAGTCTCCCCTCAACACACATACAACTAGCATGACTTGAATGCCCGTGATGTGTCTGAATAAATCCTCACAACATCATCAAGAAGTAGGTAATATCATCCCCATTTTACAGATGAGGAAATTGCTGCTCGGCAAAGTTACATCCCTAAAACCCCCTATGTAAAGAGACTGATCTTGGATTCCAAGTCCAGTCTGAAGTCCAGTGTTCTTTTTTTCTACTGTGTGTAAAGCAAGAGTCTACAAGGGCTGAAGCTGTTTCTGGGAAGTGTGATGGCTTATAAAAACTTTGTTCTCTCCCTCAATGGTTCTGCCGCCTCCCCTTTCTCTGTTGTCCCTGCATCTCTAGCTCCTTCTTCACCCACCAGTTTGGGGAGCCTGAGGGAGCAGGGCTGAGCAGAAGAAGTAATGTATTTTCACTTCCTGATCCTAAAAGCCATGTGGGGGTTAAAAAAAAAAAAAAAGACAAACAAATACTGAGCTACAGACACACCTGGAGTTTTTGAAATTTCTCAGAAACCTTAGCAAAAACATTCACTGAGACTAGATCTTAGTCCTCACATAACTATCACAAAAATCAGGGGTATACAAAGATGAAATACCTAAAAGGTACTACTCTTTTTAAGAAAAGTCAAAGGAAAGGGGTAGAATTCCAGAGAAAATAATTGAGTCTTAGACAGTGGTTCTCAAACGTTAGCCTCTATCAGATTCTCTTGGAGGATTTGTTAAAATACAGATTATTTGGTCCTACTTTCAAAATTTTCCAATTCAGTAGTAGGTGGGACGAGGTCAATAGAATTTACATTTTCAATATAGTATATACTTCCAAGAGATGCTTCTGGGGCTAGTCTGGAGAACACAATTTGGGGACAAATGGTTTAGTGTGATTACTTACCTAACCAAAGAACTCTCAATGTTAGAAAAAACAGGTCTCAGCTTTAATTAGTTAACAATCTGTTAACAGACAAGTACTAAGCTAATCAGCAAAAATTAGAGGCAGTAAACCATTGTGGTAAACAGCCTGGATTCTGGGGCCAGACTACCTGGATTAAAATCCCAACTATGCCAGTCATTAGTAGTGTGACCCTGGGCAGGTTTCTTGGCCTCTTTAAGCCTCAATTTTCTTATCTGTTGAAAATAAATGATAGTTATGATACATACAACATAATGATATTGGAAAGACTGAAGGGGTTAGTATATCTAAAAAACTCACTATCATTGGCTCACGCCTGTAATCCCAGCATTTTGGGAGGCCAAAGTAGGAAGATCACTTAAGACCAGGAGTGTGAAACCAGCCTGGGCAACATAGAGACTCTGTAGCCACACAAAAGAATTCGAAAAATTAGCCAGGAGTGATGGAATGTGCCAGAAGTCTGAGCTACTCAGGAGGCTGAGATGGGAGGATCACTTGAGCCCAGGAGTTCAAGGCTGCAGTGAGCTATGATCATGCCACTGAGCTCCAGTCTGTCTCTTAAAAAAAAAATTAATAAATAAATATGGGGACGGGGGGGCACAGCTCGTCAACAAGGGCACCTGCACAATGCATATTTGTATACCTAACCCTTAACTGTACCCCACAATTAAAAAAAAAAGACACACACACACAAATAAATAAATAAATAGATAAATTTGTACCCAGCACATTGTAAGTACTCTGTAAGTAGAAAATAGTATTATTATTACTACAATTTCTTCTACCTCTAGAACATTCTCTGAGCCAATCCCTGTATTAGGACTTGGGGATAGAGCTATGGGCCCTGCACTCACAAAGCTGCGACTAACAAAGAAGACATAACTTAAGTACTTGTTTACAAGCATTGCCTACTGAAAACAGAGGGCTGAATGCAGAGAGACAAAGAGAAAATGCTACAAAGTCATTTCAAATTGGACATCAATCAGGCATTAAAAGCATTTCTCAAATTAGAATATAAACCAATGGAAAAATATGATTCTGTGTAATTATAGCACATAGCTTTTCTAGAACAAACTAGTCTGGCTTTTAAAATATAATGGTATGAAAAGAATAACTCTTTCTAATCAATCCTCCCACATTTCTCAACACTTAATACGCGTCATGCACTCTGACCCAGGGGCTACAAAGGTGAACAAACTGTAGTTTCTTCCTTCAAAGAGTTCTCAGACTATTAGAATTAAAATATGGATCAAGAAATAATGACAGTACAATGAGAGGTGTGCTAAAAGAACTACAATAACAATGCCACAGAGAGTCTAACTGCCAGAGGGAGACTGAAGGACTTCGCAAACAATATAACATTTAAGCTGGGTCTCACCAGATGAGCAACAGTTGACAAGCAGAAAAGAGGGCAGATGATATTCTGGGAGGAGGGAATCGTGTGTGCAAAGGCAAGAAAACATGAAAAGGACGGCTTGCCCAGGGACCTTGGAGCTGTCTGATGTGGCCGGGATGTCAGTGAGTGGCAAGGAACAGCAGGAAATGAGAAAGTTCAGTCTCGGTGCTGTAAAAAAAATGGCCAGTTTTCTGAATAATAGTATGTATTTGAAGCTGTTTGGATGGTGGTCAAAGATGGCAAGGAAATAAATGCACAAAGTGACAGTCTGTGGGTTTTGCAAGATAAATCTAAAGTTGTCCTTGCACTACCCGCCACAAGGTCAATGTTTTAATGGCAGGCACTGGTATTAATCCCCATCTACCTGAGTCTTACAGGCCAGTAACAAATAACAGCAGCAGTGAACTTTATGCACATGAACTCTTTGAAGCCCCAAAACAAGCCCATGAAGTACAAATAAGCAAATGAAGTTCAGAAATGGTAGGTAACCTTCTCAAGGTCACATAATAAGTCCCAGGGCTGGCATTTTACCCCAGAGCCTAAGCTGAACCACTCACCACTGAGTCTACTTTCCTTCTTCCATGAAGGATACGCTCAGGTTTTTTAGGGCCTAAAGCTTTTATGTTGGGGCTCTTTAAGAAAAGGAATACAAAATTATTTATACAAAATTAACAATAAACAACTATTTACAATAAGAAAGAAATTTAAACAGATACCTTGAGCTTTGGAGATGTAGGGCCCTTTTGTCTGAAATCAGAAATGCTTACAAAGAAATGCCTTCTGATTGCAAGCATTACCCACCTAGAACATTCTATAACTCCCTACAATACCTAGCACTCACAAAGGCCTGTGCAAGGGGTCCTGAAGTTTAAGCTTTGCTGCATTCACTTCATGGGATGCCCACCTCCACCTCTGCCTGACAATCTCTTAAACTTTTCCAAATCATGTAACAAAAGCCAGATCTTAGGGTCAGAGGGAGCTGGTCAGTACACCATAGGACAGAAAAGGAGGTAGAGATGAGTATAGTATGAGAGAAACAAGTTTTCAACCTTTCTCTCTCCCCTGCTAGAAATACGGGCCACAGCAAGGTGCACAACCTGAAGGCCCTGAACACTTAGGCCAAGATCCAGCCTCTCTTCTCAGCAGCTGTTTGATGTTGAACATGTTCCTTGACTTCTTTGGGTCTCAGTTTCCTCCTCTGTGAAAAGGGCACATTGTAAGGACAAAAGAGGACAATATGCACGATACCAGGAATGTTGGCTCCCCTATCATCTGGATATGCCTTTCCTGTGTTTTCTCTTTCTTCTTCCCCTCATCCCACCCCAAGTCTGGGGCAGGAAGGTCCTTTCTCTGGACCCCCAGCATATTCTCTGGAAACCTCCCACTTGGCACATCACTCTCCTAGTAATTCAGCAAGCATTCCCTGAATTCGAAGCTGAAAAAAGACATGCTGCTGTCTACAAGAAGTTCATGTCTAATGGACAACGCAACTCACAGAGCCCTTCTCCAACACTAGCTGAGATGGTCGCCAAGAGCTAGAGCCATGCCTTCTCTCAGACCTTCAGAGGTGAGGGACACCCAGCTTACGTCGGGGGGACCTAACAGGCAATACCAAGAGGCCACCCGCCATCTCCCCAATTCCCTACACAGCCTCACCCGGCCCACGTGCCTGACCCATCTCAGCCCTTCTCTTGTCAGGCTGCTGTAGTGCTGGTCCACACATCCTTTGCGTGGCTGGATTAATGGGGTCTGGTTGGTAGGGCACTGGGCCCGTTGTTGGCACTCACCTCTAGAACAAAGAGAAACACGGGCCCTTCCAAAGCAAAACAAAGGCAGACTTTCCCCCAGTGGAGGCCTTTTCCTTTATGGAAGACAGTACACAACCTTTGGTCCTCCACTGAACTACATTTAAAACAGCTTTTGTGAAGGGCAAACACAGTGGCCATTTTTATATGTGCGCGCAGGCAGCAAAGAAGTGACTGTGATACAAACAATGTGTACTTCTTCCCACTTCGGACAGAATAGACAACATTGTGTTGAGGGCCTGGAAGGGGGTGGGGGCCGAAATAAAGAAACCAAACCTTAAGTTTTATGACATGAAATTCTGATAAAAAGCACTTCGAAGCCTCTTTCCCATCATCAAAAACCACACTGGGCAAGATCAGAGCTTAACAGCCAACAAAAAAAAAACACATTCAATCCCTGAGATCATTTTCCTGAAATAGAAAACTACATATGTTTCTCAAATTTCACATCAAGCCACTGCAGAGGCCAGACTGCAGGGCTGAATCGGGCCAAAGTAAGTAAGAAAGAAGAGAGGGAGGAGGGGGGGATGGGGTGGGTAAGGGAGTAAACAGGAGAAAATGAGCCTGTTCTTCCACATCACCACATTTCTCTAGCACAATCTAAACTTACAAACACCCCCGTTTCACAGAACTTGTAGTTAGGGTTGCTTATCGGGCAGCCTTTACTTTGTCAAATTAAGACACATTGCCTTGGATTAGCAAGACTCCTTAAATTCAAAATGACTTCATGGTTGGCTCAGAGCTCGGTGTCTCTAGGGCAGGCCGCCAGGAACACATCCACTGCAGAGCACGCCCCCCCCATACTGACCTACCTGACTTTTCCATGGAGACAGTAGAGCAAAATCCTAAGCAGACAGGCTGTCAATGTTAATTAAAAGTCCAAACACTTCTTTAGAAACTATCTCCTGTTCAATATTTATACAGAATATAAGACTCCTAGCAGGCAGGGTCGGAGAGAGGAGGGGAGGTTAAGGGCGGAAATAGGTTTGAATGGCATTTGGAACCCATTAATTTTTAAAAGACAGGCTGCCACCTTATATAGACCCAGAGAGGTTCAAAATGCAACGAAACCAGGAAGATGAATGAGCTGAAGATTGTTTAGAAAGCCTGGGGAGAGTGCTCCGCTTTTGAAAAGAATAATATCTGGGCAATAATGAGAGCTGACACTTTTTATTGGTGAATGCAGTTTTTGGCACATTTTAATGATACAGGTTGACAATTTTTCATATTTAACAAAAGGAAAAGCAATCTTCTAAATGACTTGGGAACAAAGGGCTCCCTGACTGCAATTCCTTAATAACATTTAAGAATTCTCTTCAAAGGCCCTTGATAATAATGTAGAGAGAGGAAGAAAAGAAAATGAAGAAAAAATTTTAAAACAGGTATAGTTTTTAAAAGAAAAGAAACTAAGTAGAAGTAGTGAAGAAGAAGAGAAAAGGGGAGGAAAGAAAAGGGTACAGTATTTTAACAATAAATTACGACCCAAAGGGTTGAATTAACAATACTTTTTCAATGGAAGTTTTAAAGGAAAATTCAAAAAGAGACTTTAGTCAACACCATTACATCTCACAGACTCAGAAATTTAGGCCTGGAAAGAGCAAAATGGCTCACTAATCAACGCACCATATTTTGCTAAAGAAGAAATTCCAAGATGGGTACCAGGGTCCAAGGTTACCTGGCTGGACCAGGCACAAGTTTTCTGAGCTCCAAGTCACACCACTTCTGTATCTTGTGACATAGGTCCTCGATACCATCAAGCTGTCAGAGCCCTAACGGTATCATGGATTCCAATACTGAGTACTGAATACCTCTAACCAGACTGACTGATTTGAATCTCAGCAGTTATCCAAGAATCACACAAGTATAACATATTCAAAAAGTCTAATGACAACATTCACAAAATCGTCTACTGATAATTCATCACCCTAGGTAAGAAACTAATTTAAGAGTCCATAAAGACTGAGATGCCTCATCTATCTTGATGGAAGCCTTTTCTGGTCAGGAATAAGAACCCTGAGCAAGGCAAAATGCAGGGATGTCCCCTTAAATCCTAACTCCTACTCCATGTATGAGCTTCACCCTCAGAATGAGACTCTTCTGGGTTTCAGTTCTATTATCCAGAAAATGAGATATAACTTTTTAGCACATTTACAGTTTCAAACATTTTCAACAGAGAATATACTATCATATCTGTAAGGAATCAAATTCAGAGACCATTCCACATTACCATATTGAAAGAGCAAATAGAATTAAATTCTGAAAGTAATTTGAGGTTTTAGAGAAAATGGTTTGGTCAAGGAAAAGCTATATTGCTGCTTGGTTGGAAAATGACAGTCATGCTGGAGATCGTCTTTCAGGCACACCAAATCCAAGTCTAGATGTATGCAGCGGAGAACTGAGAAAAAAAACCTTATAGAAATGGAACAAATTCAGACTAGTGGCTCTCAGCGAGGTTGCACATCACAGTTACCGGAGGCCACACATTTTTATGCCTGTCTCCAAAGGACAAAGATGGGGTTTCCTAACCTTTTTACCCAGATTTGCTTTACTGATGAAAAGTGAAAACAGCAACCTCTACCTTCCTGCTCCCCACCCCCAACCCAGCAAGTTCTATTCTCTAGCCCTTCTTGGACTTTCAGCCTCTGAACTCTGACTAGTCTCAGGTCTCCCCAGCACCTACCCATTTATTCACACCCACTATAGCTCTGAGACCCTTGGTGACACTCCCACCTTTTAAGACTCACTGAACCCTGATCAAATCCACAGGAAGCCAAGATCAAACCCCCAAATCAGGGAGGAGGAGGTGGAAAAGAAAAGTCATCAAACAGGTTTATTTGGCTTCTAATGCCTCATCCTCCCCACTCCACCCACAAGCTGAACTTGGATTTATATAAAACTTAAAAATACAAATTAAAAAAAGATAAAAACCAAAGGGAATGATCAACGGAAGTAATGCTCCTTGTGTACTCCCATGTGGTAGAAACCTGGTGCTTCATTTTCTCCATAAAGTAAATCTATGTCATTTTCATCTTCCTTCAACCATAAGAGGAAACTGGGATTGAGAGGGATTAAATGACTTGCCTAGTTTCACCCAGGTGACACGCGGCAGAGAAAAACTTAGAACTAAGGACTATTTGGCTCTTATGTGAATTTGAATATTTAAATAAATGTGTGCCTATCTACTGCTGGATTAGAGAGGAGATACCTCATAGATGCTTTATTAATATATATGCAAGGAATAAGTGAATGAGTGAATGAATGATGGAAATTGTGAGCTGCAGTTTTTGCAGTTATATATACTACATCCCCCATGATGATCACTACTTTCACCCTCCTCCTTGTCACTATCATAGAAGAATTATAAATTGGTGTCTGTGATATCGGTCAATGTAATTTATTGAGAAATTACAATTTTGTGATTGTCTTTTTACCTGCCCAGTATTAATTCTCCCTTTTTATTTTTTTATTTTATTTTATTTTTTTAGTAGTAAGAGAAATCTGGTTTTATTTAGGTAGTGAGGCACCCAGCCAACAGACTATACTACACAGACCCTGTTCTAGTTAGGTATGACCATAAACCTAAGTGTTGGTATGCAAGATAAAAAATATTACGTAGGTCTTCTAAGAAGGTTGCTTAAAGAAGGCTCACTCCAACGTGACGCATATACTTTGCATTTACTCCCACCTTCCTTCTTACTGCTACATGAAATATGGACTTGACAATGAAAACTCACTCCGGCAGTCATCTTGGAGCTTGAGGTAACCTTGTGAATGGAAGGCAGGATGGAGGACAGTGAAGCAAAAATGTCAAAAGTACTAGTGTCCTTGATGACTTCATGGGGATATCACAGTAGTCCAAGACTTCATATATCTAGATTTATTTACAGAAATGAATGAGTCTTTATATGTTCAAGTCACTGTTATTTTGAATTTTCTATTATTTCTATTATTTATTAGTGAAGAGATAAGGATCATATTTCTTCTGTAGATGGCAAAAACACTCTTTGTTCCCAAAACTAAGGGTTAAGGAAACCAAATATTTACAGGTTATTTCTTAGCACTATTGAATACACCAAAAATAAGCTGATAAGAGAAAATGAGTGAATCATTCTTTTAGATCCTAGAAGAGGTGCTTATATACCACTGTTCTAAGAAATCATCCTTTGACACAACCATAAAACAATTCAAATCAAAATGTTTTAATATCAAGCAAATCAGAAAAAACTGCCCCCCATCCCTGTAGAAGAAATCTTTAATTTTATGACACTATGTCAGGAATCCTTATCAAGTTGTTTCAGCCAAGGTCTGGCCAAAAAAAGTTACCTCTAGGATAAAAGGTATAAATTTAATCAATTTTACTTTTATTTCACAGATTTCTAATGTTAAAAAAAATCAGCTCATATCACAGTGAGACTTTATACCTATTATACTGGCTATAATTTTTTTTAAAGGAGAGTAAGGGAATAAAAGTTAGGGAGGATGTGGAGAAACTAGAACTCCCACATATTGCTGATGGGAATGTAAAATGACGCAGTCACTGTAGAAAAGTTTGATGATTCCTCAGAAAGCAACTGAACCAGCAATTCCACTCCTAGATATACACCCAAAAGAACTGAAAGCAGAGACTCAAACACACAGTTATAAACCAATGTTCACTGCAACATTATTCACAATAGCCAAAAGGTAGAAACAAGGCAAATGTCCATCAACAGATGAATAAATAAGCAAAATGGAGTATGTGCATATGATGGAATGCTGTTATTCAGTCATAAAAAGGAAGGGAATTCTGATACATGCTACAACATAGATATATCTTGAAAATATTATGTTAAGTAAATCACATCAGATGCAAAAGAACAAATATTGTACAATTCTACTAATCTGAGATATCTAGAATTTATAACAGACAAAGTAGACTCAAGGTTAACGGGGGCGAAATGAGGAGTTATTGCTTAATGGGTACGGAGTTTCTGTTTGAGGTAATAAGCTTCAGAAATAGATTGTGGCGATGGTTGTACAGCAGAGTGAATGTAACTAATCACACTATATTTTGTACTTTAAGGCTGAGCTCGGTGGCTCAGCCTGTAATCCCAGAACTTTGGGAGGTCGAGAAGAGAGGATCGCCTGAGCCCATGAGTTCGAGACCATTCTGGGCAACTTGGTGAGACCTCGTCTCTACAATTAAAAAAAAAAAAATAGCTGGGCATGATAGTGTGTGCCTGTACTTCCGGCTACTTGGAAGGCTGAGGCAGAAGGATTACCGGAGCCCAGCAGGTTGACGCTGGGTTGGTCGTGAGCGTGCCTCTGCACTCCAGTCTGGGTGACAGAGTGAGACTCCAACTCAAAAAATAAATAAATAAGATAAAATAAAACGGTGAATTTTATGCCATATATATTTTGCTACAATTAATAAAAATAACTAATATGCCAAAATCATTGACTTGTATACTTTATTTTCCATTTTTCTTTATTCTTAAATTTTTATTTTAAACATGTGCAGCATTCTTCAGGATTAGGTACACAAGTGGTCTTTGTACTTGGGCCCCCCTTTGGCCCCCACTTCACCTGGTTTGAGATCAGGTACCCTTATACCCTTATTGATGTTATACCCCAACCCCCCACCCCACCCCCGCTGCACCCTTCCCTGTCAGTTTCGGCTATTGTCAATCTCTTTCTTTCTTTTTTTTTTTTTTGAGTTGGCGTCTCACTCCGTCGCCCAGACTGGAGTGCAGTGGCCGCTTCCGGCCACCGCAGCCACGACTTGCTGGGCTCCGGCGATCCTTCCACCTCAGCCTTCCAAGTAGCTGGAACTACAGATGAGCGCTAAGAATAAATTTTCTTAAATATTTTACAGAGCTTGGCATTGAACCTTCATCAGCAATATGAAAGATTAAATTTGAGTGAACAGCAAGTTGTTAAGAGTGTGAGAGAAGTAAATTTTATTTGCCTTGGTTTATTCTATCTGAGTCTGAATAGAAGCCATGACATACGTTAAACTTTGACAAAGTTTGCACAGTTTTGAAGGGCTTACTCACTAAGAGATTGTTTGAAGTTGGAGAGAGACTTTGTAAAACATCTACTTCCTTCTACTATGTTAATGCGAAACTAGATTTATTCTTTTACCTTATAAAAGAAGATGTGCTAGAAAGAATTGAGTTTGTTTGGTATACTCTGTATTTCTTTTTGTGTGTGTGGTTTTATGACTTGATTTGACTTTTTGTTTGTCTTTTCCATTTGTCTTTATTAGCCCAATACTGTTATAAGAACCCCATGAAAAAAAATTGTCAAATCAAAAAAGACTCTCAGTCTTTCGCAGGCTAAGTTTGTGTTGGTAAAATGTTATAAATATTCCAAGGCTTGAATTGTTTTCAGAAGGCTTATAAAAGCCTTTGCAGTCCATCATATATTCTCACTTTTCGGGGAAATACTGATTAAACTCTTATGAAATAGTTGTGTACTGATCCCAGTACAGAATTTTACTATCCTTCATTCTGAAACTATTGATGATTGTAATAGATTCATCACAGCTAGACAGTCTCATTATCATGCAGGTGTCTGTTTCCTTCCAATATTTGTCTGAAGCTCTGCTATGAGCTAGAATTTGTTCTTCATGAAAAGACAGTTGCAGAATCTCATGGAAAGGACTATAACAGGTACTTTAAACTATTGCTACTTCAAAGAATAGACTCCTGTGTACAGGCTTTTGAGCTAACACTGCTTAGACAACATTCAGATTACACCAGTGACCTGTATGGAATTTCCAGGTCCCTTTGAAATCTTTTTAGCATACTTACTTCATGAAAGCAGATTGCTGAGGCTCAATGTCCAGTCACACAAAAGTCTTTACACAAAGAGCCTCAAGGGAGTGAGTGTCTCAGTGCATCTTTGCAGCCGTTCCTCTGCACAAGGGTGCTGGCAAGTTTGGGGCAATAAGGTAACTCTTGGTTCCATTTAGCTTCCTGGTGGAATATGAGCAACCACATGGCTTTTCCCAGGAATCCGACTGTTCTCAGAGAGGCTTGAGCTTGCTCTGGACACAGGGAGACAGACTTGTACTGAGAATGTGCAAACAGCATATTCTCAGGGCAGCAGCCAGAGCCTTGACCCATCTCCTCGGGCATGGTTCAACCATGCCCTTTAAAACCTCAAGCAACAGTTCACAACCTTCCAAAGCCCCAGAATTCCCTGGGGGACTTGTTAAAACACAAATGGGTCCCTTCCCCGAACTGTCCCAGTCAGGAGGTCTGAGGTGGGACCTGGGAACTTGCATTCCCGTTTCATTCCCAGGTGACGCTCAAGCCATTGACTAAGGAGCACATGCTGAGAACCACTAACATGTTCTAAAGCATACTTAATGCACTGTCTATACACTCGTGCAAAGGGGTGAACATTGCCGTGGCTGGCTTGGGAGATTTCTGGAGACATTAGTCAGCATTTTTGCCCCCCTCCCTCCCATTTAAAACTCATTCTAAACTGTCTACAACTGTCTAAACTGACCTGATTTAGCCCAAGCCCACTAGGGGACAGTTTTACTGTCTAAATTTCAGTCTTATTTCCAGGTAAACAGGCCTCCAGCTTAAGAATCTACCTCTTGCGTCTACTTCCATAACCCACAAGGTGGGGCTACTGGGCCTCCACAAAGAAGACTGGGACACTCTGTTATCAGGACCCTGCAGTGTTTTCAAGGATGCCAAGAGCACCTTGGCTTCTGCCTAAAGAATGCAAGTGTCAGCTTATCCAGAGCCGCTAGCACGGTGTGCTACCCCGATGACCCTCCTGCCTTTCCTCATCACCCCATTCATTTCTCCCCACCTCCTTATATCCGGATTTACAATTAATTTTTTAAAGGTAAGACGTTATGTTCTATTAAAATGCAAACAATCTCAAGGGTGATGTCTTAGTTTGGGCTGCTACAACAGGATACCATTAACTGGGTGGCTTATAAACAACAGAATTTTTTTTTTTTCCCACAGTTCAGGAGGCTGGAAGTCCAAGACCAGAGTGCCAGCAGGTTAGGTTCTGGTGAGGGTTCTTTTGCAGGTTGCAGTCTGCCAACTTCTCATTGTATCTTCACATGGTGTAAAGAAGATGAAAGAGCTCTCTGGGGTCTCTTTGATAAGGGCTCTAATCCCATTTATGAGGGTTCCACCTTCATGACCCAATCTCCTCCTAAAGGCCCCACCTCCTAATACTATCACATTGGGGGTGAGGATTTCAACATACGAATTTGTGGGAGTGGTGCACAAATATTCAGTTCATGGCAGGGGACAAGCCATTATCAATTATGAAAGTTTGAATTAAGACCACAGTATTTTATAATACTGTATTTTATAATTTGGTTACAAAGGAGAGAAGGAAGATGGATTCAAAACATAGAAATCTGGGTCTTCATGAAGGGTTCAGTGCAGCTTGTAGTCAGAATGAGAATAAGAAATATCTGGGGAAGGAAGAGGCTAAAAGTCAGAGGATGACAAAGGACACTTGCCCTGCATTATTATTCTGCCACAAGCATCCTTAGATGTGCAATTAGACAGACCAGCATAATGCTCAAAACCTCTCCTCTTTCCAGAAGTCATTTTTAATTTTATAAAAATCTAACCTTAATCTTATATGTGTTTGAAGAATTATGGCTTTTCATAGTTGTAGTCGATGGTCTTCTGATGGCCACTAAGAAGTCATCTGGCCGGGCGCAGTGGCTCAAACTTGTTATCCCAGCACTTTGGGAGGCTGAGGCGAGAGGATTGCCTGAACCCAAGGGTTCAAGACCAGCCTGGGCAACTTGGCGAGACCTCATCTCTATACTATATCAAAAAATTAGCCGGGCGTGGTAGTGCACACCTGTAGTTCCAGCTACTTGGAAGGCTGAGGTGGAAGAATCGCCTGAGCCCAGCAGGTCAATGCTGGGGTGGCCATGAGCATGCCACTGCACTCCAGGCTGGGTGACAGAGTGAGACTCTGACTCAAAACAAAGAAAAAGAAGTCATTGCATAGGACTAGAGCAAGTCCTGTCTTTGTCACCACTGAGAGTAGATATTTTCTTCATTTTACAGATGTCCCTTTGATAAGCATCCACTCCCCTATTCAAGAAAGTTACTTTGCAGTGTTGCCTAGAATTTACATTTTAATTGTAATTTTTTTTTTTTTTTTAGTTGGAGTCTAATTATGTCGCCCAGAATGGAGTACAATGGCACGCTTCTAGCCACCGCAGCCTCTACCTGCTGGGCTTCGGTGATCCTTACGCCTCAGCCTTCCAAGTAGCTGTAACTACAGGTGTGCACTACCACGCCCGGCTAATTTTTTGATTTATTGTAGAGATGAGGTCTTGCCAAGTTGCCCTGGCAAGTCTCGAACCCATGGGCTC